>JAHHUM010001202.1:0-106136 GCA_036173005.1 Crenichthys baileyi
AGGGACCGGATGGCCCTTAAAAAAAGGGGCCCCCCGTTTCCATACGTCCTGGGGGCACCCCACAAGGGGATTTTTCGAGGGACAAGATGAAAAAGCCCTCCCATGGGCCCCAAAACACATGGAACCCTTTGGGCAAACTCCCAAAAAGGCCTTAAAATACCCTTTTAGGGGGGGTATAGAGGGTGGGGCCATTTTTTCCCCCCTCCGGGGGGGTGAAAACCACACTGCTCCCCCTGAAGCCGAGGTTCGACTATTGGCCGGACTCTCCTCTCCAATACCCTGGGGTAGCCTTACCAGGGAGGCTGGGGGAGTGTGGTCCCCCTGTAGTTTTGAACACACCCTCCGGTCACCCCTTTTTATGAAGGGGGGCCACCACCCCAGTCTGCCAGTCCAGAGGCTCTGTCCGGCTTTCTCCTCCAGCGGATCCAACTCACCACCAGGGGGGTTATCAGGGGGGGGCCCAACTCAGGGCCCCCCCCCTTCACCCAGGGGTCCCCAAAAAATGCGGCCAAAGGTCTGATGATACGACAACAAAGTCGATCATTGACCCCCTGCCTAGGGTGTCCTTGTGGCCCAAATGGTGCACTGATTGGGACACCCCTTTATGTTTTTAAACATGGTGTTTATTATGGGACAATCCGTGACTAGCACAGAAGACCGTAACAAGACACAACTCGGATTCAGATTGGGGAGGCCATTCCTCCCCATCACCCCCTCCCCAGGTGTTCCACTGTCGTTTTTTTCCCCGTGGGCGTTGAAGTCCCCCAGCCAAGAAGTGCTGGGTACTCCAACACTAAAAGTCAAGGGCCTGTCCCCCCACCCGAAGGCGGGGAAGGGAAAGGCGACTTTCTCATCTACCGGGGTTAAAACCCCCAACACGAGACTGCCCGAGCTGGGGGGATACAAGCAAACCCACCCCAGCCTGGGGCCCTCCCCCCGTGGGCCCACCCCAGAGTAGAAGAGAGACCACCCCTCTCGGGGATGGGTTCCAGAGCCCACGCTATGGGGTAAGGCGAGCCTGACTATTTCTAGTCGAATCCCTTCAACCCCCGCACTAGCTCAAGCTCCTTCCCCCCCACGGGGTGACATTCCACGTCCCTAGAGTCAGCCTAAGCATCCGGGGTTTCCGGCTGCCAAGGTCTCCACCTTTTTTCCGCCCCCGCCCCTCTTTGGAAACCGGTCCCCCCGGGTTTCCCCCCTGCGGGGGGGGCCCCGGGGCGATGGCCTCGCGTCTCTCGGTCCGGACCGGGCCCCCCGGCCCGGGCCCCGCGAGGAGCAACCCGCCACCATCGCTCTCCGCGGTCCCGACCCCAGGCCGGCCCCCCGGGTGGACCCCGGCTCCGCCGTACGGGGGACGTCACGTGCCTCGATTTAATAGTCGTCATGAGGGGTTCTTGAACCGCTCTTTGTCTGACCCGTCACCTAGAGCCTGTTTGCCATGGGAGACCCTACCAGGGGCATTTAAGCCCATGTTAAGGTGGCGGTTCAAGGACAACTACAAGGATGTTGTAGTTGTCTGTTTTTTCTGGAGGGGTTTGGGATTTTTTATTTAATTGAACAATTGTTTGTTCTGACTTCTTTCTAAGATGTATTAAGAAAGACTAATTTATATTTCTTCATTATTATTATATTATAATTACTATTATTGTTATTATTATTATTATTTTGGTCTTCATTTAAAAATGGTAATTTATTTCTGCTTATTAAATATATTTGGCCTGATTTGGAAGAAACATTAAATTATTTGACACCCTTACTGCGGCAGTAGTTCTGTAGGTTTCCTAAAAGTCTTTTAAAATGTTTAAAGACAACAAACAAATTCCTTCTTTGTTTCATTGTATATTGTATTCAGACACAACACTGATTACTTGTTTTGTTCAGGCCAGGCATCTCATAATCCTGTTATTGAGGGAAGAAACTGTAACTTTTAGGTGTGTCTTTGCTTAAACACACATTAAATAGGGGATTAACAGAACTCTGTAGAACAGGATTACATACTATGGAGGTAATTCGTCCATTTAGTGTCCGTATGTTGGACCGGAGACACATCTTAGCAAGGTAATCACATTTAATTGCATAAAAAACATAAATATATGTTGTGCAGTTTCAGACTTATGTTACCATTATGTTATGGTGTGTGGGAAATGCTCCTAAGAGTGAGTAAAGTGTTGGTTCACTCTGTGCCTATATCAATGGTCTTAATAGTCTCTATGTTTACATGCACAAAATTTTACGATCGGATTAAAATGTATTTGGATAAAAAAAAACAAAATAGTCGGATTGTATAGTTTATATGGACATAAGTAATTGAAATAAAACGGCCGATTGTACTAAAAATGTGTCATGTAAACTTCCCGATCGGAATATCCTGTTAGCATCTAGCCAGAGGGACTAGCCACTCAAGGCGGAAATACTTCACATTGATGCGGGGTGCACATGCGCACACAGGCCAGTTTGCCTAATTCAGAATAACTTGATCCTGTCAAGCGTTTACGTGCGTGCCGATAGGATTGTCAATTGGCATAAACCACAACTGTCAATTGGATTACAATTTTATTCCGATCCTGCCGAATCCGATCAGAATATTCGGACATGTTTACATGTCACATTTTTAGTCCGATCGGCCGTTTATTTCATTACTTATGTCCATGTAAACGTAGCTACTGTCACATGACTTCACTGTTCTGACCTTTCATTTAACATGTAAACTGTCTCCCACAGGCTTGAACAAAGGTGGAGTGCTGGCTGGAGTCATTGGTGCCCGGAAACCCCACTATGACATCTGGGGAAATACTGTGAATGTGGCAAGTCGTATGGAGTCTACAGGGGTTATGGGAAACATCCAGGTACAGCTATGAACTTTCTGAAAACAACTTGACAACAACTTGACTATTAAGTTCATTCGAATTTTACTGGTAACTATTGAATGTAGGTTGAGGAAAACTTCAATTTGACATATGTAGAGTTAGAATCCTACATATGACAAATCATATAAGATTAAATGTATTTAATGGGACTATCACTTTACCTGTGTATGTGTATGTACAGCTACCGACCAAAATAAGGAAGTAAGCATGACAGATTTTTGAAAAGAAAAAAGTAAGGGTTAAAAGCTCAAAATCAAACTGAAAACTTGCTCAAGGAAGCCCTCCACAGAGTCTCTACTCTCTGCATGACCAAATATGGTCCAATTATAGTTAGCAAATTTGTAACCATAGAAAACTACATTGTGTTTAAATTTCAAAACTATTTTACATTAATCAATATCCAACAAAAATGAATATATTATGATGGCAAAAACACATTTTAATCGAGTAACATGGAATGACAAATTTTTGAAAGACATTTTATAACATTTTTATTACATTGGCAACATCACACCTGCTTTTTCACGTTTTGAGTCTGTGGTTGGCTGCCGTCTGCGAGGTTGTTGACGACCACTTTAGTTTTACGGGACTTGTTAAGTCACAGCTATCAGAGTAGCGGAAAGACGATGAGTAGCAATATTCTCCCCAAGAGCTTGGTCCACAGATGATGTGGTCCTGCTGGCCCCCTGTAGCCAAGACCTACAGCATGCTCTGGGGCGGTTCGCAGCCAAGCGTGAAGCGGCTGGGATGAAGATCAGCTCCTCCAAGTCCGAAGCCATGGTTCTCGACCGGAAAAGGGTGGCTTGGCCTCTCCAGGTTGGAGGGGAGTTCCTGCCTCAAGTGGAGGAGTTCAAATATCTTGGGGTCTTGTTCATGAGTGAAGAAAGAATGGAGTGGGAGATCGACAGACAGATCAGTGCACCTGCCGCAGTAATGGGGACGCTGTGCCGGTCCATTGTGGTGAAGAGAGAGCTGAGCCGAAAAGCAAAGCTCTCGATTTACCGGTAGATCTACGTTCCTACCCTCACCTATGGCCATGAACTTTGGGTCATGACTGAAAGAGCGAGATCCCGGATACAAGCGGCTGAAATGAGCTTCCTCTGTAGGATGGCCGGGCACTCCCTTAGAGATATAGGATGAGGAGCTCGGCCATCCCGGAGGGGCTCGGAGTAGAGCCGCTGCCTCTCCACATCGAGAGGAGCCAGTTGAGGTGGCTCGGGTATCTTGGGCAGCGAGTCCTGGGACGGCTCAGGACACGCTGGAGGGACTATTGCCCCTTTACCACTGGCTCGATTTGACCTGACTCGGCTCCACTTGGCTCGCTGCGCGAGTATTTCCATTACTGTTATTTCAGTACTGGTACCTACTTTTTTGGTACCTCCTTCTTAGCAGGGCTAAGCGAGGCCAAGTCGGTACTGTACGTGACGTGAACATACGGCTGTTGACTGATTGGCCGTGGGCGCGGCCAGCCGCAAGAGTCGACCAGCATAGAAAAAACAACTGGCATTTTCAAATGTGCATTCAAGCAAGTGAGAGAAACGTGATGGAGTTAACACAGTTATCTGGAAAAATCACCCCTTGGAGCAACAACGAGGTGCAAGCTTTTCTGGCGATCATAGGAGACTGCAATATTCAGTGGCAGCTGAATAAATATATAGGCAACAACTATTAAAAATAAAATAAGACCTAATTCAAATCTTTCCAAGTCCCTTAAAGGGAAAGTGAAATCTTTAATAATAATAATAAAACGGATGTTAAAATCCTGCTCATCAAATCTGATTGTCAATGCAGTCAGCAGATTTAATCCCCAGGCAATAGACGTGTTACTTCTTGTTTTTGTAACGTGTTTCGGTCTTTTCTTCTTTACATTGGCGGTTGGGAGTTTCATTTGTGGCTATGCAGCATGACACATGATGATTTAAAGCCGCGCCTCCAGGAGGTGTTCCCTTCAGCGGAGCAAAAGCAGGTCTATGGAAATGCAACACACAACGTGCAGAGCCGTGCGAAGCCGTGCGGAGCTGTTCCGGGCTGGCCAAAACAAGCCAGTAGAAAAGGGGAATATGTCTCTCGGCTGGCCTGGGAACGCCTTGGGCTCGCCCCGGAGGAGCTGGAGGAGGTGTCTGGGGAGAGGGACGTCTGGGTGTCTCTACTGAGTCTGTTGACCCCGCGACCCGTTCCCGGATGAAGTGGAAGACGAGTACAATGACGAGACGAGCTTGGTCCATGAAGCCCTCTAAAATGGTGCTGGGGCGAAGCTTTTACATCCTTTAACAGTGTAAACATATATAATGCCCTTTATATTTTCATTTCAAACAAAGTGACAAAATATAAATATAACAGAATGTATTTTATTGTCATTGTCATTTACAACGAAATTGAAAAAAAATTATCTGGTCAGTGCATAGCAAAATGAATAGTTGATGTCAAATAGAAAAATTTAAGCAGCTTGTTAAAAACATAAATTTTAAACACACAGACTGAATTGTTAATCGGACTGAATTGTTAAGAGAACTAAGCCGCAAGCTTGATACGGTTTTTGAACAGAATCATAGCCTGGACGCGGCTTTTGGACTCAGAGGTGAAAGGATTTAATCACGGAGAAGGTTGTTTGCTCTAGAACTGCGGAAAGTCCCAGAAATTTGGATATTTGGATTCGCAATTGAGAGATAACAGTAAATACTCCTAAAGTGGTTGGAAATCCACACAACTGCTTGAGCCACAACATTTATTGTTTTTCTAAATCTGGTGCCCAACGTGGCCTTGGCAACTTCTGCTAAGTGGCTATCGACAATATATCTCCTGGATGTTATGTAAACATAGCGCTCTTTCCCAGCACCCCCGAACAGCTGTGACCCAGATAAGACTTTGTGGCCGATTGAGAAAACTTCCATCTCTCTTCTCAAGGACAATGGCGCTCTATCTGTGTTGACAGTCTAGTTCTTGCACACACACTCACAGTTATATATTCGCACCCCCAGGATTCCACCGCACTCTTGCAAAATCTTTTCTTCTTGTGTGTTGCTTAGCCCTGCACCTAAATGTGTGATTTCATTACTTTTTCATAGATTTTTTGTTTTATCAGAAGGAATACCAGCGAAAACCAAACATTATGAGTAAGAGAAAATTTTGGACTATAGCTGCTCCTACACCAATGACCCAGATTTTTTAGTTAGACTACAATGGACTGTTATTACTTAGTTCAACTAAAGTACCAGTAAAAGCAATATATTATTAGCACCTGAAAATGTGGATTAAAGCTTTTTTGTACCAGTGACTCAGCTTCCCTAGTTAGAATTCAGTGGAATGATGAGACTATCAATATTATCATCTTCTTTTGGCATAAGATGCTTTATTATTAACAGTGGCTTGGAACCAATTTCTACCAGTAAACCTGGATTAGATATTAGTGTCATTTGATTTATTTTTCTGTGTTTGATTTTCTGTATCATTGTCCTCATGTCCTCATGTCCTCATTGAGTGCCTTGTTGCTGAAAAGCACTATATAAATAAACTTGACTTGACTTGACAAACAATTCAATTCAAATTCAATTCAAAAATACTTCATTAATCCCAAAGGGAATTTAAATGTTGTAGCTCATTATGTACATTTCTTCAAAGAGCTGTTGTAGATGCTGATGGCTGTGGGCAGGAAGGATCTCCTGTAGTCTTACAGCAGATCTGAAGAAGCCTCTGACTGAAGACACTCTGTTGTTGTAGGACAGTCCCATGAAGAGGATGATCAGGGTTCTCCATAATGTTCTTGATTTTATAAAGCATCCTTCTTTGTACAATGATCTCCAGAGGTTCCAGAGGAGTCCCCAGAACAGAGCCAGCCTTCTTAATCAGCTTGTTGAGCTTTTTTAAGTCCCTGGCTCTGATGCTGCTACCCCAGCAGATGATGGTAGAAGAGATCACACTCTCCACAACAGACTTATATAAGATATGCAGCATCTTGCTGCAAACACCAAAGGACCTAAGCTTCCTCAAGAAGTACAATCTGCTCTGTCCCTTCTTGTAGATGGCTTCACAGTTGCATCTCCACTCCAGTCTGTTGTCCAGGTGAACACCAAGATATTTATACTCCTCCACCACCTCCACCTCTTTTGTCATGATGGAAACAGTGTTTGACCTATTTCTGTTTCTTTTAAAATCTACAATCATCTCCTGTGTTTTATTCACGTTCAAGATGAGATGATTGTTTCCACACCATGCCACAAAGTGGTCCACCACCTACCTGTACTCGGCTTCTTGTCCATCTCTGATCCACCCCACAACTGCAGAATCATCCGAGTATTTCTGCAGATGACAGGAGTGTGTCTTGTACTGGAAGTCTGAGGTGTACAGAGTGAAGAGGAATGATGAGAGTACCGTCCCCTGTGGTGCTCCTGTGCTGCTGACTACCTGGTTAGACTCACAACCCTTCAGTCTCACAAACTGTGGTCTGTTTGTCAGGTAGGCTTTGATCCAGGAGATTGTTGAGGCCTCCACCTGAGTCTTCTGGAGTTTCTGACAAAGCAAATCAGGTTGGGTTCTGTTAAATGCACTCGAGAAATCAAAGAACATGATCCTCACAGTGCTGCTGGCTTTGTCCAGATGATAGTGGGTTTGTTGAAGCAGGTGGATGATGGCATCTTCAACTCCAACTCCACAGCGATAAGCAAACTGAAGGGGGTCCTGATAGTTTATTGTTTGCTTACTCAGGTGGGCCAACAGGAGTCTCTCTAGGAACTTCATGATATGGGATGTCAGGGCAACAGGTCTATAGTCATTGAGGACTGATGGGTGAGTTTTCTTTGGTACCAGAACAAGACAGGAGGTCTTCCACAACACTGAAACCTTCTTCTAAAGGAAACACACATTGATGCTGATTGCACCATTTTCATTATTGCATTTGAACAGAAATATTTAGCCATTAGTATTTTGAGCAAAGCAACCTTTTCGAAAACTATACTTCTATTGTCATTTTTGAGGCCATTTCACCTCATAACTTGTCAAAACAATTTTACTGTGTAATGTACATATATCAGCCAGGCATGTAATAAAAAAATACGAAGCATCTATTGGTTTGCAGTAACAAATTATAATGGTCTATAATTGGTAATCGGTCACTGACTCAATGCAATCTGCTGGGTTTCTTAAGATAGAAAAACTTTTTAACCAATTTGAAAAAATAACTGAATCTGACTGCACTGTTCGATAGTTAGAAATAATTGGAATGTATGTACGTGACTTGAAATCTGTATGATTCAATTGAATTGACTTAGCCTATTTTAAAGTTACCCACCTTTCACACAATGCAACAGGAAACAACACTTGACCCGTTATTTTTACCTCTGCCTTCCTCCCTCCCTGTTGGATGGAGTAAGGGGAAGTCAGGCTTAGCCTAAACCAGCTCAGTTATGGTTGAGGTGCAAACACACCCTCCATTTCTGCTACCTGTGCGACCCCTTCTCTTTTCCACTGGTTATAATCAGTCTGACAGAGAGAGGTATCCCAATCCTTGTGGTTTTTAGTATAACAATGACCACCAGTGGGCTCTAGATGGACAAACTTTATCAGTTTATTATTTTACTTAGTACCCCTACACATAGCCCATTCTAAAATGGCCAAACTCTTACACTCAGTAGTTTATTTTAACCTCCCTAACAACCCTCCACCATTCCAAACCCTTTGTGAAGTGCCTTGAGACGCCATGTGTTGTGAATTGGCGCTATGTAAATAGAACTGAATTGAATTGAATTGAATCTTCAGAATCTTCTATTGAATTAAAATTATCCACAAAGTATTTTGAATGGTCCCCAAACATTGACAACATTCCAACATAATCTTTTCCAGGGGAAACACTGAGCATTTGTTTCATCCAGTGCACCAACTTGGGCCTATGATTTTTTTTGTGTTCTTTTAGCTTGTAAAATACACGTATTTATCATTATTTGCTCATCCTTTGTAAACTTGTACTTTCAATATATTCCTTATACAAAGAGCACAGGATTTTTTGGGATAATTTGAGATAATTGTCTCTGCAGCTCTCTACCTTATCCCAGAAAAGTCCCACTTCAGAACATTGCCACATTGGTACATTTTGATTATATCTATGCAATTTTTCTGGCGTCACAAAAATTCTCATGAGCCACTTATACTGGAGGAGCCTAAATCTAGTATTCATTAGTTTCTTATGTTTTTTTGAACATGGTAGTTTCCAGTCCTCTCTTAAAATATTTTCTGATAGGTCCTCATTCCATGCCCTCAACTTAGAATCAGAATTGTCAGTTGAGTTGGACAATAACAAGGCATACAGTTCTGATATTCTTTTTTCCCACTTCCGCCTCTCAGCTACCTCAGACGCTTTTCTTCCCCTCTCCCTGCTTGCATTCTTTTACTCTTAACTTTTTATCTCATTGCCAAAATTACAGAAAAGTTGGACAAAACTACTGCATTCCAGTGACCCCCAAGGAATATTATTATTTTTATTTTTTCTAAAGGATTTCCCCATGTTCTTTTGATCGAACCCAAAAGAAGGACAAGTTGACATCAGCTAATCAGGACTAGATGCCTTTCTTCACCACACAGGACAACAAACTTGAACAGAAATTGACTGTTTTGGAGATGAAACTCCATCTACTGGCAGGGAATACCAAGGTAAATATGTGGTACAGCGATAATTCAACTCTGTCTCTGATCCCAAACAATGAGAACGCTGAGAATTAACCCACCGGCAGCCCCCCTGGTATGTTTTAGGCACAAGGCTAAAAAATCAAACAAGACGACACACTGGAAGATCTCTGCAATTAAATAAATTAGAATGGCCGGGAATTACAGAAATGCCCCTGTTTCCCCAGGGAAAAGGAGACTTTGACAGCGAGCTGTTGTCACAACTAATAGGAGTGAGCCAGCTGAAAGTCCCCTCCCCGACCCAGACCGCAGAGAACTCTGCCTTCTCTCTACGAAGCCCACTTCTTGCTTTTCCGGATTTCACTGACAAGATGAAAGATATTTTTAAGATTGGGACCCAAATGACTCTGACATATTTTCCATTCAACACCCCCCGTGGCCAAGGCCCTGCTACTAAACCAACATCTTCCAAAAGCCACAGAGCCCCACCACCTCCTAATCTATCTCCTTCAAATCAAGACCTTCAAATCTCTTCTCTGTGATACAGTCTGGGTCGCAGTGGTAACGATCATTTCCCTGAAAAACTTGGGCCCCAGATGGGAGATACTTGTAAAATCTCTGTGCTTATACGTGACAGAAAGAACAAAGCTAAAAGGATAAGAGACAGCAATAAACAATCAAACTTAAAACCCATAAACCATCAGGTACAACCAGACACAGAGTTAATATGAGCCACTATGGTTACATGAATTTAATGAAGCACCCGTTCTGATAGAGTCGACGCCTCTGAACTACAATTTTCTTTGTGAGAGCAGACAGCAAGGACAAGGTGGAGGGGTGGACACTTTGTTTAAAGATTTACTAAAGTGTAAAAAAGTATTTCTGGGCAAATTTGACTCTTTTGAATATTTGGCTCTCCAGGTAAAGGGCCCGGTCCGAACCATGTTCTTGAATATTTACAGGCCTCCTAAGTGCAAAAGAAACTTTTTCAGTAATTTTAATGAGCTTTTAGCTGTGATATATGTTGATTATGACAGTTTAATTATTGTGGGAGACATCAACATTCATATTGACAATCCTGAAGACAGAAATGGAATATAACTATGTGACACTCTTACAAATTTTGTTTTGACTCAACATGTTAAACAGCAAACGCACAAACAGGGACTTATTTTGGACTTGATCATCACTAAGGGTCTAAACATTTCCAAGGTGTCTGTAACTGATGTTGCCCTATCTGACCACTTTTCTGTTATTTTTGAAAGCATCATCTCCAATAACTCAGTTAGCTAAAGAGACATTATAAGAAAACACATCTTTTTTTTTTCTTTATTGACATTATTTTCCAAACAAGTGTACATCCAAACCTTTTTCCATTTTTTAAACATCCCCTAGACACCAACCCTGAGAAGCTGTACACACAATCCATATGTGTTTTGGACAAAACCAACTTTGCTATCCTCTATATTACACCACCTTTTCAAGCACTTTTCCAAACAACAGTTTGGTTTTCTTGTCTGTTCTTCTCCTCAAGGTCTTCTTACTGAGAATCACCTGCAAACAAACAATTTACATTCTGTATTACTATAAGGGTACCCCAAACCCAAAATTATTCCTACAAAATCTGATCTCAATGGTGATATAACATCCATCCAATTTTTCCAATACTTCTTAAAATTGCCTGATTCTAATCTGATGGAAAAGGTCAGCCTTTCCATCGTATATATATTATGCATTACATCAACCCAATCTTCCCTTTTAGTAGCCTCTGCCTTCAGCCACTTCCTAGTAATGGCTTTTTTACTAGCTACCAACATGATTCTATACATATATTTATCAGCAGATCTTGTTAACCTATCCACCCCTCTTCCCATGTACAGAAACTCAAATGTGAATGGAGTACTCACCCTCAGCACTTTATCTATGCAATTCTTTAAATCCTGCCAGTAGGGAACTATGTTGGAGGAATACCAGAACACATGGAAGTGACTAGCTCTACCTTTACCACATTTCCTCCAACATCTTGTATCTTGGTATTTTCTTTGTGCTGGTGTAATGAAATATCTTACAATATTCTTCCAGCCAGACTCTCCATGAGAGGGAACAAGATGTTTTCCACTGTTTCCTACATATCTCCTACCAATTCTCCTTTGAAAGCCTCCAGTTAGCTTCCTTTTCCCTTTTCACTTTTATGTATATTGTGTTGCTTCCTTTTAAATTTTCCAAACCTGTGTACAATTTGGAAATTATTTCCTCTCCCCACATTTGATTCATTTGCTAGCATAAACATCTTAATTATCCCAGATTCTAGCTCAACTAAATTAATCTTTTTTAATAGTTTCTCAGAATAGTGCCTTAAGTGTAAGTACCTGAAGAAGTCTTTATTATTTAAACCATATTTGTTCTTCATTTCCTCAAAGCTTCGTACAGTATTTTTCTTAACCACCTCCCCGAATATCCTCGGACCCTTTTCCCATTTACTAAATGTTTTGTCTGATACATTAGGTCTGAAATCTGATTCATGTGCAATCCAACTCAGTACTCTACTTTGCTCTGTCAACCCATATTTTGATATAATCTCGTTCCATATGTCAAGAGATAAGCCCAACCATGGAATCCTCTCCTCCCCAAGGTGTATTCTCAAATTGCTATCATTTATTATGGCTTGTAGTGGTATCATGGGTGACATAGCACATTCTATGTCTTTCCATTTTGCTGAAAATGACAGATTGCATATGTTCATGAGAGGTTTTAGCTGAGCTGCTAAATAATAGCTTTTCAGGCAGGGCAGGGCTAACCCCCCTCTATCCTTGGGTAACTGCAAAGTTCTAAATCTAATCCGTGGTCTCCTTCCCTGCCATATGTATCTCAAAATGATTTTATCCCATTCTGCAAATTCTTTATCTGTCACTTCAACAGGGAGAGTTGAGAATAAATACAGTAATCTTGGTAAAACATTAGTTTTAATCATTTCCACTCTTGATGTTAAACTTATAGAGGAGACTAAACTCCACCTTCCCATATCCGATGTTATTCTAGCCAATAAAGGGCCGTAGTTTATAGATTTTAATTCAGATATGGAGTTTTAATGAAAATTCAATGTGGAAGACTCACCATCATCGCCTCCGCTCCACCTGATGACTCCTCCATAGCGCTGCAATCAGAGACGGGTCTGCTCCTTCTCCTCGTCCAGTCAACTCCCAAGATATTATATTTAAAGACCTTCAACTCGGAAATCACTGCTTGTTGTTAAGCTTCGATCAAGATATCCGATTTCGAATCAGACGATCCTGCTGGCTCCTCGCAAGAGTTTTTGTCAGCTCCTCGCCCTGCCGCTCCAGTTTCTGCCAGAAGAAGCTCTCGTTTGGCTTCCCGGCATGCTACTCCTTCTCCGTCTTCCCAGCTCATAGTGAGTGGAATAACGCCTGGATCCAATCAGGATATTTCCCAGCTTGTTCAGCTCACTGATCTTCTACCTCTCGATTCTCCTTCCAGTTTACCACCTCCTCCTCCATCTTCAAGGAAAGGTGAGACGTATTTATTCCTTCTTTTCCTTCTCTTTCTCTTTTAGGTAATTATTCAATTTCTAAATTCATATTCTTACATCTTTATTCGGGCAGGCCTTACGATTCCATGCACGGCAACATGTCACCTTGGCTGCGGGGAAAAATCCTCTAGGGTCAGCTCGTTAATTTAGTCTCTCATTTTACCGTCCCCTGAAATCGACCACCGCATTGCAACATCTGAAGAGTTCACAACAATATTCAAATCTTCTGACCCCCGCCTTTCTAAAGATCTTTCTTTCGGAGAATTTGTGGCAGCCTTTGGTACTTTCAGGGACATCATTTGCTCTGTGTTTCCAGACAGACTGAACTAGACACATATTTAGCTCTCATCACCGACTTACACCTGAAATACGGCCGTTACCTTTTTTATCAATATCATAAAATGTTTTATTCAAAAGCATCTACTATTCTAGATCAATCAGGAACTCGCTTGGACTGGTCAATTCTAGATACAGAAATTCTAATTATGCTCACCCAGGCTTCTTCATGTTTTTCCTGTGGTTCCGTTGGCCACCAAAGCTCTCTCTGTCCCGCTCTCGTTTTCTCCTCCGGCTCGTCTTCTCATCCTCATCCTCTCCCTTCCTCAGTGACCTCCAAATCAAGATCGCCGAGGGAGAAATATTGAGGTTTTTAACAACACTCCTACCTGTAATAACTTTAATGAAGGCTTTTGTTCATTTCAGACATGTTCTTTCCTTCATATTTGCAGCTTCTGCAAGGATGCACCCCAAGTCTGTTTGTCCCCGTCGCTCATCTCTCAGCAGGACCCGTCGAGGTCGCAGACGTTAATATCCCGTCGTCTTTCCACACCTATCATCATTCCCGAACTCGCTGCTCTTCTTCAGTCTCACCCAGATCGTCCTTTTGTTAATTTCCTTATCACTGGTCTTTCTCAAGGGTTTTTCATTGGCGTCCCTCTTCTGCCCCCTTCCTTATTCATTTGCATTAACCTCCAGTCCGCTCTCCGTGAGCCAGAAATAGTAGCTCAGCTTCTCGAAAAAGAGGTTTCTAAAGGTTATATGATAGGTCCTATTAAGTCTCCTCCATTTTCTTCATTTCGCATTAGCCCTTTAGGTATAGCTACTAGAAAATATTCCGGAAAAAAGTGCCTCATTATTGATCTTTCAGCACCTCACTCAGGCCCCCATTTCAGCATTAACTCTATCATTACAAAGCCCCCTTTCTCCCTGTATTATGCTACGGTTGATCATGCTATTTCACTTATTAAAATCGCGGGCCGCGGCGCCTGGCAAGCAAAACCCGACATCACGGATGCTTTTAAAATCATGCCGGTTCATCCCTCTCAATGGCACCTCCTCGGTGTCAAATGGGACTGCCGTTTCTTCTTCGCAGTTAGGCTCACTTTCGGCTGCAGAAGTAGCCCCTGCCTCTTTAATAAGCTGTCTGAAGCACTGTGCTGGATCCTTCTAAACATTTGCAAGCTCCCTTCTGTCCTCCACCTCCTGGACGATTTCCTCCTCATCGATCCCCCCCTCCCCTCCCCTCGCCCCGGCCCCTCTCTCCCAAAGCTTATTCAGCTGTTTCATCAAGTCGGTGTCCCCCTTGCCGGAGAAAAAACAGAAGGTCGGGTTAAAAAATTTTAGTTCCTTGGCATCTCCCTAGACACTGATGCCATGGCCGCCTCTCTGCCTGAAGATAAGCTGTCCCGTATTCGTGAAGTTTCCCAGTCTTTTCTCTCTTCCTCTGTCGTTTCCAAGCGTAAACTTCTGTCACTCCTCGGCCATCTAAATTTCACTATGCGCATTATTCCCCAAGGCTGTTCTTTAATTTCTCGTTTACTGGATCTGGCTAATTCCGTTCCTTCCCTCTTAGATCCAGTCTCCTTAGAGGAAAGTTGCCGCTCCGACTTGGCTTTCTGGTCCGCTCTTCTCCGAAACTGGAACGGGTTTTGGGGGATATTTTCAAGGCGCATGGTTCACTGGCCTATGACCACCGTCTTTCCCTCAATCTGAATCATCAGCATTTTACGAAATCATTCCCATCTCCATCGCTTTTTACGTTTGGGACAGTCTTTGGAAAACGAGACGTGTAGCCGTTTTCTGTGACAATTCAGCAGTAGTTGACATGATTAATAAAGGTCGCTCCTCATCAAAATCCATCATGCCTTTTCTGCGGCGTATTACATGGCAAGCTGTCATTCACAACTTTATTATTACTGCTCGTCCCATTCCTGGCCATCATAAATCAGCAGCTGATGCTCTCTCTCGTTCCAAATTTCAGGTTTTCCGTTGCCTCTGCCCATCTGCCAATCCTCATCCAACTCCAATACGACCTCTCGAAGACCTGAAACTCAACTAAATTCATCTCTTTTTCCTTTGCTCCAATCTGCTAAATTTTATTGCAATTCAGGATTAGCTTCCTCCACACGCAGGTCCTATTTTTTTGCCTGGCTAACTTTCTCAAAATTTTGTACAGCCCATAATACACCTATCTTTCCCGTGCTCATCCCTACTGTTCTAGCATTCATAACCTATTGTTTTGATTATCGCCGTTTTAGCCTCCCTTATATTAAGAGCTTATTAGCCGGAATAAATTTTTTCTCAAAAACTCTTTTTCCGAACCCTCTCCAAGCCACTTTTCAAGCTTTTACTTAAAGGTTTAAAAAATCACAGCATCCCTCAGTCTGATTTCAGGAGACCAGTAACTCTTCCCATTTTAAAAAAACCTCCTTTTAGCGCTCTTCTCAAGTCCTTATTCCTCATATCTAAAATCTCTTCTTTCTAGCGCTTGGCTTCTAGCCTTTTATGGCTTTCTAAGAATAAGTGAATTCACTTCCCCTTCAAGTTCATTCGATTCTGCTAGAGATCTCTCTTTTTCTGACCTTAAGTTTTATCCCGATCACTTTAAAATCCATCTCAAACATTCGAAAGGAAAAGGTCCCTGCGTTATCTCCATCGTTCGCCTCGACGGCCCATTTTGCCCCTTTCAGGCCATGTTTAAGTTTGCTCTTAAACAACACAAACTCTTCCCATTTAGTTTACCCCTCTTCCTCATGCCTGAAGGCATCCCCATGACTGCTCCCTGGTTCCTCAGTTATCTGAGACAAAGCTTAGCGTCATGTAAACTTCCCCCAAATCAGTTCTCAGGTCATTATTTTTGCATCGGTGCTGCTACTACTGCATCCTCCCACGGAGTTTCAACAACATCTCTCCAGAGACTAGGTCGCTGGTCTTCTGCAGCATTTGTTTCCTACATTCGTCCTGACCTTCAATCTGTTTTATCCGCACAACGATCCATTAGCTCTTAGGTAAGAGCTCCTTCATCAACTGGTGGTGGTCGCCCTCTATTTAAATCTCTTAATGTAAATCTCTTTATAACATGACTCCTTCATCATCTCAGGTTCTCATCCTCAACCACTCAGTTCCGATTGCTCCATTCTCCCACTTACATCTTAGATGCTGCATCCTTTCGCATCCTGCCAGGTATTTCCTCTTCATTTATTCAATTTCTTAAGTTCATTACACCGCGGCAAGGCTACTTTCAAGTAAAGTAAATTCATCTTTATCTCCGCCGTTAGCAGTTGCATTCATGCATGCTTTAATAAGCATCTCAATTTAGGCGGTTATGCTTTACTATCTCCGCCATTGCCAGGCGCATCCATTCATGCCTGACAGGCATTCCATTTCGTTAGTTAAGTTTTCATTGTTTTCAGCAATAAGCAGGCACTTTCATGTATGCCTTTGCCAGCATTCCTATTTTGATGGTTATGTTTATCTATCTCCGCCATCTCCAGGAGCTTTCATCATGCCTTGGCAGGCATTTCCATTTAGTTAGTTAGGCTTTCATGATCTCCGCCATTGGCAGGCGTATTCATTCATGCCTTTACAGGCATATCTGTGTAGTTAGTTAGGCTTCTCTACCTTTGCCATCTCCAGGCGCTCTTATTCGTGCTTTAACAGGCATCTCAATCTTGTTGGTTAGTCTTTCTCTATTCCAAGGTAATATAAACTGGATATGATCCGATACACCCCTTACCCTAATATCACAATTTTCTACTCTGTATCTATCCTTATTATGCATAAAGAAATAGTCGTCTTGAATACACCAAGTGAGGCGGTGAGAAATATGTGTAGTTTCTGCCTGATGGATTTAGCTCCCTCCATACGTCCATTATTCCGAGCTCTGCCATTAATTCTTTACATTTTTACTAATTACAGATTTTTGCTTCCCGCTGTCAGAACAATCCAGTTGTGGGTTCGTTTGAGGTTTAAATCTCCTCCACATATCAGAATGCCTTCTCCCTCAGCTGTCATTAAATCAAACATTTTTCTATAAAAAGGCCAGTCAGAGCCTGGGGGGGCATATATGTTCATGATCGTAACCAGCTCTCCTTCTAATCTCCCCTTAATCAACACATATCTCCCTTCTTTGTCTATTGTTTCTGAAAGCTTTTGAAATAAGGATCTCCCTGATATAAGGATAGCAACTCCTCTCCTATGGCCTGTTCTATATGATGAGGAAAATACTTGATTAAACCAGTTTCTCTTAAGCTTATCATGTTCCTTCTCTGTAAGATGAGTCTCCTGCAACAATGCCATTCCAATCCCCCCCCTTCCTCAATTTTCCTAATACTTTAGACCTTTTAATTGGGTTGAGCATCCCATTCACATCTTTACTGCCTTTTCCTGTGTTGTCATTTACACCATGAAACTTCTTATTTTCCACCAGATCTACACCCAGAGGGACCCTTAGGTTACAGATAAACATAATAATAATGAACACAAAACAGTACAATTTTAGAATAATAAAGAAACTTCCATGAGTGGGGTTTGCATTTTAACCCCTTTTTAAGCCATGATGGAATATCTGCCCCAAGGGATGACCTCTCCCTGCCAGAGGGAGTGGGCGCTTTCTGTTGCAGTTAGCTTTGTCCATGTTCATTCCACAGCTCCAATGTTCAAAATTTACATTATATATTTACATTATATGTATATATAAATTTTATATATATATATATATATATATATATATATAATATACAGGGGTTTGACAATGAAACTGAAACACTTGTCATTTTAGTGTGGGAGGGTTTCATGGCTAAATTTGGACCAGCCTGGTAGCCAGTCTTCATTGATTGCACATTGCACCAGTAGGAGCAGAGTGTGAAGGTTCAATTAGCAGGATAAGAGCACAGTTTTTTCTCAAATTGAAATGCAAAACCACTATGTGTGACATACCAGAGTTCAAAAGAGGACAAAATTTTGGGGCACGTCTTGCTGGGCGCATCTGTGACCAAGAGAGCAAGTCTTTGTGATGTATCCCGGCCACGGGTATCCCCGGGTAATGTCAGCATAACACCAAGAAGGGCAAACCACATTCAACAGGATAACCGTGGGCCAAAAGAAGCTGTCTGAAAGGATGTTTTGGGTGCTAACCCGGGGGTTTTTCCAAAAAACACAAAACCACGGCTTCCCAATCATGGCAGAATTAAATGTGCACCTCAACTCTCCGTTTTTTCCCCGAAAACTGTCCGTCGGGAGCTCCACAGGGTCAATATACCGGGCGGGGCTGCTATAGCCAAAACCTTTGGTCACTCATGCCAATGCCAAAAACGTCGGGTTTTCCCAAAGGTGAAAGGAGCGCAAATCTTGGGCTGTGGACAATGTGAAACATGTATTTTTCTCTGATGATCCCCCTTACGTTTTCCCCCACATCCGGGAGAGTTACGGTGTGGAGAAGCCCCCAAAAAAGCGTACCACCCAGACTGTTGCATGCCCAGAGTGAAAGCATGAGGGTGGATCAGTGATGGTTTGGGCTGCCATATCATGGCATTTCCTTGGCCCAATTTCTGTTAAGATGGGAGCGTCACTGCAAGGACTACCGAACCTTCTTGAGGACCATTTGCATCCCCAATGGTTCAAACATTGTATCCTGAAGGTGGTGCCGTGTATCAGGATTACAATGCACCAATACAGACAGCAAGACTGGTGAAAGATTGGTTTTGATGAACATGAAAGTGAAATTGAACATCTCCCCATGGCCTGCACAGTCACCAAACTAAATATTATTGAGCCACTTTGGGGTGTTTTGGAGGAACGAGTCAAGAAACTTTTCCTCCCCAGTATCACTTTGGACTTTGGCACTATCCTGCAAGAAGAATGGCTTAAAAACCCTCTGACCACTGTGCAGGACTTGTATATGTCATTCCCAGACAAATTGACGCTGTGTTTTGGCCGCAAAAGGGGGCCCCACCCCCCTCAATAAAATTATTTTGTGGTCTAAAAACCCGGTGTTTCGTTTTTTTGTCCCAACCCTGTATATATTTACATAACAAAACAAAATACACCATATATACATATACATTATATACATACATACACAGATACGAAATAGCAACAGCAATAGTGTGAAACCAGAAAGTAGTTACAGAAGATATATTTGTCTCTATACATGTTAAAAAAAAAAAAAAACACAGGTGCCAGAGGGATGGTCATGTCAGTCTTAACTGATGAGTGTTGACTATAAAATAACCACCAGCAGTGTGTGTGCAAGGTCTTTTTAGTCTGGTATATCAGGAAAATATATCTTTCTAAGGACTCTAAACAAAGGGTTCCAAGGTTCCAAAAATCTAGCAGAGGAGCCTCTCAGAGTATGCCGAATTTTTTCTAACTTTATAAAATATAGAACATCTCAAACCCAATGCATATATGAGGGAGGTTGAGGGGATTTCCATCTCATCACAGTCACCCTCCTTGCAAGAAAAGTCAGAAAAGCTAATGAAGACTTTTGTAAAGACCAAACAGGCCGAGAAGGTGCAACTCCAAACAAAGAGATCAAGGGGTTAGGCTCAACTTTTCTATTAAAGACATCCGACAAGATGTCAAAAACCTTGGTCCAATAACTGTAAAGCTGAGGGCAAAGCCAAACTGTGTGTATTAAATTTACTGGGAAATGCTGACACCTATCACAGACAGGTAAAATATTAGTATAAAACTTGGCCAATCGAGCTTTAGTATAGAGTGTACAGTGCACAAGTTTGCATTGAATTAAGCTATGTCTAGCACAAATAGACGACTTATGAATTAATAACAAGATTTGTGCCCAAAGATCCTCTGAAATGGCCTAACCTAGGTCCTCCTCCCAAAGCGACCTAATGGAGTCTAAAGTCTGTGGACGGAGTAAAGTGATCTGATCATAAATAAAAGAAATAGCCACCTTCAAAGTTAAAACCGGCTTCAAAAACACATCTAAAGGTGAATCTCCGGGAGAATTGGGGAAGGTTGAATATGTTGTACGAACATAATTACGCACCTGCAAGTACATAAAAAATTGATGTCTCGGAACCTTAAACTTATCAGAAAGTTGTTGAAAAGAGGCAAATACATTATCAATAAACAGATCTTGAAAAGTCAAAATACCCATTTTCCTCCATGACAGAAATATACTATCTGTGAGAGAAGGTGGAAAGGCATGGTTGGCTGCCATGGGGGCATGAATAGAAAACATCTGTAAGCCAAAATGACGTCTAAATTGAACTCAAATTTTAAGGGATGCGTTGACCAATTTATTAAAAGTATATGGTTTGGTTGAGGATTGTAGTAGTGAATGTAATAGGGCTGTTAAAGAGACAGGTTTCACAGAGTTGGCCTCCATAACAAGCCAAGCCAATAGAGAGGGTGCATCTGACTGAAGCCAATACCTAAAAAGTCTAATATTTGATGCCCAATAATAATATCTAAAATTCGGTAGAGACATGTGATCTGCGATCTTGAATGGTAGTGTCTGCAACGGGTAACTGTTATCGGGAACATTAACCGGGGAACAGTAAGAAATCACAACTTCTTGAGTACTGACAGAGGGTGGGCAATATATTACATTAAAAAGGCGTCTTATGTTTGAGAAGGAATGTCTTTTTTGTATAAAGCCAGTCTGGTCTGGTCTGACTACAGAGGGAAGAACGGATTCTAGGCGTAATGCAATTGTTTTCGCTAACAGTTTAAAGTCCACATAGAGCAAACTTATTGGCCGATAGGAAGCCGGGGTAGAGGATCTTTTCCCTTTTTAGCAAGAAGAATAATAACTGCCTGATTAAGATTTTGAGGTAACATCCCAGAAGTCAAGGACTCATTGTACACCTCTAAAAACAAAGGAGAGAGCTTGTCCCAGAATATCCTGTAAAACTCACAAGGGTCCTGTCTGGCCCTGGACACTTGCCCCTCTGCAGGGATTTAACTGCCTCAGTGAGTTCAGAGATGATAAGAGACCTCTCAAGATTATCAGCCACCTCCTGATCTATTGTAGGAATGTCCAATTCCGCAAAGAAATTATCTAAATCGAACAAAGAAGGAGAACCTTCCGAAGAGTATAATGCCTTGCAAAAATCTTTGAAGGTCACATTTATCTCAGTTGGATTGCTTGTGACCCCATTGGTAGTTTGAATCTGGGAGATCTGCCGAGAGGATGACACTCGTCTGATTTGTTGAGCCAATAACTTACCAGCCTTGTCTCCATGTTTATAAAACTGAGCACCAGACTGAAACAGAAACTCAGTTGTACGTTGTGCGATGAGCACGTCAAACTCAGCTTGCAACAAAAGATGATCCTTATATCAGGCGGGGGAAGGTGATATCACATATAACCAACAATTTGAGAGATGCAACGTGTCAAAGTGCTCAGTTTCTCTCTTCTCAACTCGTACTCGTACTCATCGTCTTCCGCTTATCCGGAACCGGGTCGCAGGGGCAGCTGACTCAGCAGAAACGCCCAGACGTCCCTCTCCCCAGACACCTCCTCCAGCTCCTCCGGGGGGAGTCCAAGGCGTTCCCAGGCCAGCCGAGAGACATAGTCCCTCCAGCATGTCCTGGGCCGTCCCCTGGGCCTCCTCCCGGTGGGACGTGCCTGGAACACCTCCCGAGGAAGGCGTCCAGGAGGCATCCGGTATAGATGCCCGAGCCAACTCAACTGGCTCCTCTCGATGTGGAGGAGCAGCGGCTCTACTCCGAGCCCCTCCCGAATGGCCGAGCTCCTCACCCTATCTCTAAGGGAGTGCCCGGCCACCCTACGGAGGAAGCTCATTTCGGCCGCTTGTATCCGGGATCTCGTTCTTTCGATCATGTCCCAAAGTTCATGGCCATAGGTGAGGGTAGGAATGTAGACCGACTGGTAAATTGAGAGCTACGCTTTTCGGCTCAGCTCTCTCTTCACCACAACGGACCGGCGCAGGGCCCCCATTACTGCGGCAGCCGCACCGATCCGTCTGTCGCTCTCCCAATGCATTCTTCCCTCACTCGTGAACAAGACCCCGAGATACTTGAACTCCTCCACTTGAGGCAGGAACTCCCCTCCAACCTGAAGAGAACAAGCCACCCTTTTCCAGTTGAGTACCATGGCCTCTGACTTGTAGGAGCTGATCTTCATCCCAGCCGCTTCACACTCGGCTGCGAACCGCCACAGCGCATGCCTTAGGTCTTGGCTAGAGGGGGCCAGCAGGACCACATCATCTGCAAAAAGAAGAGACGAAATCCACTGGTCCCCAAACCAGACCCCCTCCGGGCCTTGGCTGCGTCTAGAAATCCTGTCCATAAAAGTTATGAACAGGACCGGTGACAAAGGGCACCCCTGCCGGAGTCCAACATGCACCGGGAACAGGTCCGACTTAGTGCCGGCAATGCGGACCAAACTCCTGCTCCGCTCGTACAGGGACCGGATGGCCCTTAATAAAGGGCCCCCGATTCCATACTCCTGGAGCACCCCCACAAGGCATCACGAGGGACACAGTCGAATGCCCTCTCCAGGTCCACAAAACACATGTTGGTTGGGCAAACTCCCATGAGCCCTCGAGTACCCTGTAGAGGGTATAGAGCTGGTCCAGTGTTCCACGGCTGGGACGAAAACCACACTGCTCCTCCTGAAGCCGAGGTTCGACTATCGGTCGGACTCTCCTCTCCAATACCCTGGCGTAGGCCTTACCAGGGAGGCTGAGGAGTGTGATCCCCCTGTAGTTGGAACACACCCTCCGGTCCCCCTTCTTATGAAGGGGACCACCACCCCGGTCTGCCAGTCCAGAGGCACTGTCCCCGACCGCCATGCAATGTTGAAGAGGCGTGTCAACCATGACAGCCCACACAACATCCAGAGATTTGAGGTACTCAGGGCGGATCTCATCCACCCCCGAGCCTTGCCACCGCGGAGCTTTTTAACCACCTCGGTGACTTCAGCCTGGGTGATGAAAGAGTCCAAACCCGAGTCCCCAGCCTCTGTTTCCACCAGGGAATGCGTGATGGCAGGATTGAGGAGATCCTCGAAGTACTCCTTCCACCGCCCGATAATGTCCCCAGTCGAGGTCAGCAGCCTCCCACCCCCACTATAAACAGTGTTGGCGAAGCACTGCTTCCCCCTCCTGAGGCGCCGGACGGTTTGCCAGAATCGCTTCGAGGCCGACCGGTAGTCCTTCTCCGTGGCCTCGCCGAACTCCTCCCAGGCCCGGGTTTTTGCCTCTGCCACAGCCCGGGCCGCAGCACGCTTGGCCTCACGGTACCCGTCAGCCGCCTCTGGAGTCCCACAAGCCAACCACAGCCGATAGGACTCCTTCTTCAGCTTGACAGCATCCCTTACTGCTGGTGTCCACCACCAGGTTCTGGGATTGCCGCCGCGACAGGCACCGCAGACCTTACAGCCGCAGGTACGGGCAGCAGCACCGACAATAGATGCGGAGAAAATGGTCCACACGGACTCTATGTCTCCGACATCCCCCGGAATCTGGTCAAAGCTCTCCCGGAGGTGGGAGTTGTATACATCCCTGGCCGAGGGCTCCGCCAGGCGTTCCCAGCAGACCCTCACTATGCGGTTGGGCCTGCCAAGTCTGTCCGGCTTTCTCCTCCTCCAGCGGATCCAACTCACCACCAGGTGGTGATCAGTGGACAGCTCAGCCCCTCTCTTCACCCGAGTATCCAAAACATGCGGCCGAAGGTCTGATGATACGACAACAAAGTCGATCATTGGCCTCCTGCCTAGGGTGTCCTGGTGCCAAGTGCACTGATGGACACCCTTATGCTTGAACATGGTGTTCATTATGGACAATCCATGACTAGCACAGAAGTCCAGTATCCCGATCACGCCTCTCCAGGTGTCACTGTCGTTTCCCACGTGGGCGTTGAAGTCCCCCAGCAGAATAACGGAGTCCCCGGGAGGGGCACTATCCAGCACCCCCGACAGGGACACCAAGAAGGCTGGGTACTCCGCACTACCGCTCGGCCCGTAGGCCGAAACGACAGTCAGAGACCTATCCCCGACCCGAAGGCGCAGGGATGCGACCCTCTCATCCACCGGGTAAACCCCAACAAGAGACAGCTGAGCTGGGGGGCAACAAGCAAACCCACCCCAGCCCGCCGCCTCTCCCCGTGGGCCACTCCAGAGTAGAAGAGAGTCCAGCCCCTCTCAAGGAGATGGATTCCAGAGCCCACGCTGTGCGTGGAGGTGAGCCCGACTATTTCTAGTCGATATCTCTCGACCTCCCGCACAAGCTCAGGCTCCTTTCCCCCCAGCGAGGTAACATTCCACGTCCCTAGAGCCAGCCTAAGCATCCGGGGATCGGGCCGCTGAGGTCTCCACCTTCGTCCGCCACCCAATCCTCTTTGCACCGGTCCCTCACGGTTCCGCCTGCAGGTGGTGGGCCCACTGGGGGATGGCCTCGCGTCTCTCGTTTGGGCTTGGCCCGGCCAGGTCCCGCGAGGAGCAACCTGGCCACCAGGCACTCTCCGACGAGTCCCGACCCCAGGCCTGGCTCCAGGGTGGGACCCTGGCTCCGCCGTACCAAGCGACGTTACGTGCCTCGATATATTAGTTGTCATGAAGGATTCTTGAACCGCTCTTTGTCTGACCCATCACCTAGAGCCTGTTTGCCATGGGAGACCCTACAAGGGGCAACATAGCCTCTAGGATCATTTGAACACTCAAACCCCTCCACCACGTTAAGGTGGCGGTTCTCAACTTATTTTCATAATTCAAATAGGGAATAATTATTCCTCTGATGCAGGTCTTGAGTGTTTCCCAGAGTAACGACCTGATACCTCAGGTCCTCTATTATTATCAAGGAAAGAGTCTATTTGTCGTGCAACAAAGGCAACAAATTTCTCATTAGATAGCAAACGTGTGGTTTGCCTCGACAATGGTCGTCCTGCCGCATACGAGTCAAATTTAATGTTAACCGAAACTGGGGCATGATCTGATAGAACAATAGCATCATATTTGCACCCAGAAAGCGAAGACAGCAACCTGTTATCAATCAGGAAGAAATCAATACGTGTAAAAGTGTGGTGGACTGGAGAGGAAAACGAATACACCTTCTGCAAGGGGTGAAGATAACGCCAAGCATCGGAGACATCGTATTCAGCCATAAATGAGTTAATTACTTTTGACGAGCGCGAGGGTGTAGGTACATTTGACGAGGAACCATCCAACTGAGGATCGAGCCAGCAGTTAAAGTCACCTCCTAATATCAAGTGATATGTTGACATGTCAGAGAGAAGACGGAAAAGACGCTTAAAGAAGTTCTCGTCGTCGCAATTGGGAGCATATATATTAATTAAAGCCACAGGAATACTACCAATTCTTCCAGTAACGATAATGTATCTAACACAAGAGTCAAAGATAGTTTGGGAGTGCAAATAGGGAACACATTTACTGATAAGAATGGCCACGCCTCTAGATTTACTATTAAAAGAGGAGTGATACACCTGATTAACCCAGCCTCGTCTTAGCTTCAATTGATCTGCATTTTTCAGATGTGTCTCCTGCAAAAAAGTGACATGTGCCCCGAGACTTTAAATATGATGCAATACCTTACTACGCTTTACAGGGTTGTTGAGTCCCTTGCAGTTAAAGCTGGTGAACTGAATTTCTTGTCCTGTCACCGTAACTGGAGTCGACTGAAAGACAGCCACAGATCAGAATAATACGACATATCAAAATAAAAGCCTCCCTGGTCACCTGAAAGAAAAAGGAAGACAAAAACAAAAAAGACAAAAAAGAACACACCATAAAATATACCCATCGTAACCCCTTTTATGAACCCCACAACAAACCACTTGGGAGAAGAACCCACCCAACTGGGATCCGCGAGGCGACTGTGGTTCAGTAGGAAGAGTAGTTGTCTTGCAATCAGAAGGTTGTGGGTTCGATTCCCGCTTCCTCCTGCCATATGTCCGTATGTGCCCCTGGGCAAGGCACTTAACCTCAAATTGCCTACCAATCTGCGTATTGGTGTATGAATGTGTGAGCGTAAGTGAGTGCGATTGGGTGAATGTGGCTCTAGCGCTTTAAGTGGTCTGTATGCCTGGAAAAGCGCTATACAAGTTCAGTCCATTTACCATTTATTTAACAAGAAACAAAATCAAGCCTACCAGAGGTTGAGAGAGCAGACCTAATTTACTGACATACTCTCCTGGGAATGTGATATATGTTCCATAACAAAAATATATTTCTTTTTTTTTTTTTTTTTTTTTATTAAAGTGCACCACCCAGTAAAATAAAAAAAAAGCTTGTCAAATAAGTAAAAAGCAACAAACAATGAAGAAAATAATATATATATATATACCAGTTAAATTATTGGTTAGCGTTAAATAAAAATACAAATCAACTTAATAAAAGAGCATGGGCCAAAGCAATTGCAATTATCCAACAATGAATAAAAAATAAAAAGTAAACTACATAAACCAAGCAATAGCAAACCCAAACACCAAAAAGAGTGTTAAGTTATATGTACAAAAGAGGGAAAACACTATACAAATATTATTAATCATCATACTAAATGTTAACCTTTCAAAATGATGGAGAACTATAATATACAGTAAGGCACATAAAGGACAAGTGGCAGCAGTTGGACCACTAAGCACAAGTAAAAGGGTCACAGTAAGTAGGATAAGTTACAATTTGCAGCCACAAATTTCTTAGAAAACACTACAACCATTAACAAACTAACAATAATAACAAAAATATATTAACAGAGTAACCTTTAAATTGTCCGTATTTATTATTGTGGCCTGTAGTAATTGAAAAGATACTGACCAGTGCGAGTAACCACTAATACCTCTCAAACTGAATCCGGAGTTACCATGTTTTTAATGTTTTTCTCCACAAAGACTGCAGCAAGGGCAGGATCCTCAAATTTGCGGACTTGTCCATCACCAAGAATAATACGTAATGTTGCCGGATAGACAAGTCCGAACCTAATCCTGGGGCAGGAGTGGGGTTCCGTCTTCACTTTTACAAAAGCTGCACGCCTTTTAGCCACAGAAGCAGTGTAATCAGGAAAAACACTTGTTTTCCTCCATAGAGTAAGGGAGATGATTCACGAGCCTTTCGTAGAATCTCATTCCGTACCTGAAACAGGTTGACATGGACAACAAACGGGCGTGGCGGGTCTCCCTCTGCAGGTTTGGCCCGCAATGTGCGGTGGGCCCGGTCAAGGACAGGTTTAGCATCAAGGCTTAGCAAATCTTGCAGCAGACCGGCCACAAATTCAGTGGGCTGAGAGCCTTCGGATGCTTCGGGTATTCCCACCAAACGGGTGTTATTTAATCTGGAGCGGCTCTCCAGGTTCTCACACTTCTTAGACAGCGCATCTACCAGTACATTTAGCAAGCCAACTGAGGCCTGTAAGCTAATTAGCCTCCCGTCTTGATTGCTACCAGCATGCTCCAGATCTCGAATAGCAGTGCCAAACGAAGCAATTTTAGTCTCTAGTGGTGACACGGCCACAGAAATCTCCCTCTTAACCACATTCGAAACAATGTTCTCAAACCTCCTGATGAGATCAATGCGTGTTTCGTCCAGCATCTGTTTCATTCGGGCTAGCAGTGCACTGCTAACATCCGGCTCGGCTGCAGCCTCGTGGTCCGCCCTGCTGCGAGTAGCCTTTTTAGAGTTGGTTTTCCCCATATTTTACACCGGTATTACGAAGACGAGCAGTATAGCAAGTAACAAGACTCACACTTAGCAGGTTTACTGCCCTCAGGACAAATAAGGTGGTGTAAAATATATAACACATCCTACATGATTGGTGCTCAGCAGCGCCCCCCCGCTCCGCCATATCTTTAGTAGCCTCCTTGGCTGTATTATAAACCCGCGTCTCTCCCTCGTAGAAAACGTGCAGTCTCGCCGGGAATGGCGTCTGTAACCGTATGTTTTTCTCCCACAGAACTCCTTTCGCCTCCTCATATTCCTTCCGTTTCTTCAGGACCTCAGACGCATAATCATGATCCAGAAATACTTTCTTCTCCTCATACATAAATCCCTTCTTCTGCCATGCCTTCTTTATAATCTCTTCTTTCACTCGGAAGCTCATAAACTTTACCACGATAGATCTCGGTGGCGAATCCGGGGAGGGACGTGGCAGAAGAGCCCAATGAGTTCTCTCTATCTGGAGGGGAAAGGACGGCGGCAGCTCCAGCTTCTCTCTCAAAAGTTTCTCTATAAATTCCGTTATTGAACCAGCGCCGTCCTCCACACCCTCCTTGAGTCCATGAATCCTAATATCCCCCCTCCTCGATCACCCCTCCTAATCCACAAGTCGTGTTTCGAACTGTTTCTGCAGCTCCAGGAGTTCAATTGTAGCATCCTCAATGTGCTGCAGACGCTCCTCCGCTTCTTCTATCTGCTTCTCTGCGTTGTCAATCTGGTTATTGGTGACTCTAATCTCCTCTTTAATTTCTTTTAGAGTGTCCAAGTTCTCCTGACGGAAATCTCGCAACTCCTTAAGAATCGTTTCCAAATGTGCCATATATAAGCCGGAATGGGTCTCTGCGGTTTGACTCTTTAGATTTGAGTCTTGGTCCTCTGTTGCTTCGTCAGCCGAGTCAGTTAGCTCTGGAGCTAACGTTTCGTTACCGTCGACTCCTCTGTCTTCTAACTCAGGTTTTTTTTCGATTTTTTGCTGTAGTTCCCTCTTTTCATAGTAAATGCCCCTTTCAAATTTTATTTACCGGACGTATTGTGACTGTTTTGTCAGAACTGGGTCGGGGAGCTCGCCTTCTAAGCTGCGGCCATGATGGGGTTCCCGGAAGTCTCCAGAAAACACATCTTTAAGGACGGTGCTGCTGAAACTTTTACCTATATTTACTCTTTTACCTCCACTTTGCCCTGTAACACTGTAGATGAGCTGGTAGATAACTTTCATTCTAAAATCTCGGACATCATTGATTCAGTTGCTCCAATTAAAGTGAAGTGAAATCAATGGATGGATGTGCCAAACTTTTTTATAACTGAATCAAAACAAAACTGAAGTAATAATTTTTGGACAGCTTCAGTTAATATTCAATTCAATTCAGTTTATTTATATAGCGCCAATTCACAACTCGTCATCTCAAGGCACTTCACAAAACTTTACTACAGCTAGAAACCACTAATCAGGCTCGAAACCTGGGTGTAGTGATGGACTCAGACCTGAACCTTCAGAGGGACATAAAGACAGTAAAAAGGTTGGCCGTCTATCACCTAAAGAACATCTCCAGGATTAAAGGACTAATGTCTCAGCAGGACCTTGAAAAACTAATTCATGCGTTCATCTTTAGTAGAATTGATTACTGCAACGGTGTCTTCACAGGTCTGCCTAAAAAGTCGATCAGACAGCTGCAGTTGATCCAGAATGCTGCTGCCAATGTCCTCACTAAAACTAAGAAAGTGGAGCACATCACCCCAGCTTTAAAGTCCCTACACTGGCTCCCTGTAGCTCAGAGAATAGACTTTAAAATACTTCTGTTAGTCTACAAATCACTGAATGGCTTAGCTCCAAAATATATTACAGACTTGTTGTCTGTGTATCAACCACCCAGACCTCTCAGATCTTCTGGCTCAAATCTATTCTGCATACCCAGAAGCAGAACCAAACATGGAGAAGCAGCTTTTAGTTCTTATGCTCCGCGAATCTGGAATAAACTCCTAGAAAACTGTAAAAGTGCTGAAAACCTAAGTTGCTTTAAATCAAGATTAAAAACTTATTGTTGGGCGTGGCGCTGGTGGTGCAGGGGTTAGTGCGCGACCCCATGTAGAGGCTATAGTCCTCGAAGCGGCCGTGCCGGGTTCGAGTCCCGGACCCGGCGACCTTTGCTGAATGTCTGCCTACTATCAAAAATAAAGGCCTCTAGTGCTGAAAAAAAAACTTATTTGTTTAGAGTGGCCTTCGACTGTGTTATCTAAACATAGTTAAGTTTTCAGTCCAAATTTCCCTTCATTTTCTTATCAATCATTTTATCATTCATTTTTTTATTGAATTTATTTTTTATGATCATCTATTTAATTATTCAGTTTTTATTCTCCTTAAATAAATAATTAACTTTATGCCACTGCAATGTCCTTTTCCTATTATGTCTCTTTCTGTTTTTTTCTGGTACAGCACTTTGAATTATCTTGCTACTGAAATGTAAGGTAAGATAAGTTTATTTATATAGCGCTTTTCAGTAACAAGACATTCAAAATGTGCTATGGTAAATTGACTGAACTTATATAGCGCTTTTCCAGTCACACAGACCGCTCAAAGCGCTTTACACTAGAGTCACATTCACCCAATCACACTAACAGTAACACATTCATACACCGATACGCAGATCGGTAGGCAACTTGAGGTTAAGTGCCTTGCCAAGGGACAGGAGGAAGCTGGAATCAAACCCACAACCTTCTGATTGCAAGACGACTACTCTTCCTACTGAGCCACAGTCGCCTCAAATGAGAAATCTGCATTTATTACCTCATCGTTTACATTTGATCTTGTCTTATACAGATGTCTTCACATAGAAACTGTGAAATTAGGCTGGTAAACATAAACACATTAGAAACTACTTAAGACTTTACTCATAACTGGAGAGACTTTCTCTCCCATCCATAAAGTGAGATCTGCTGAATTCCACTGTACTCGTCCATGCCAGGAAACAGGCACAAAATACTGCTGTGTCTTTTGAAGATAAAAATGTGTGACACAAACAAAAAAAATAAAAAATAAAATAAAGTATATACACTGTCCGTACTCTATTCAGCCTCTTCCTCCTTCACCTTCTTTTTTTTCTTCATTTTCTTCTTTTCTGTTGACTCACTGCCACCTCCTCTTCCTCCTTTGGCTCCTCGGGTTCCTCCTCTGCCTTCTTGTCCTTCTTTTTCTTGGGAGTTTCTGCTGCTGCTGCTGCTGTTTCGGTCTCTTGCTCTTCTGTCAGTGGTTCCTTTTTGGCCTTTTTGGATTTGACCACCGGAGTTGCAGGGCCCTGTTCACTTGTCTCCCCCTCGACCTCCTCAAACTTCCTCTATTTTGAGGTGGACGGAATCGTCGAGTCGCCAGAAGGGTCATATAGTTTACACTTTTACTATATAAATAAACTTGCCTTGCCTTGTCTTGAAATAGAACCTTTACTCATACTATTTTAGAGACAATTTTTTGAGGTTTAGTTAGAGTATACTAGTTAGTTTTGATAAAAATGTCTAAGCTGAAGGTATTTGAAAATATACTTTTTATATATATACAGTATATACTGTTTATGGTGTACTGGCATGTTATTTCCTCAAAAGACAGAGTATCTGAGTTTGGCCTATACAGGTCTTGTATTTCCTCTAAACCTTTTAAAACCCATTTAATTTTTTTACCAACCTGCTTCTGACCAGAGTTGTTGCTTTACAAATGCATTATTTACAGTAACTATTAAACACTGATTAACACACTTATTTTCCTTGTACTGTTATCAGACAAATGTATTTCAGATAATCAGTCCAGAAGTGCAGTGATACCTTGACTGTCTAATCACAAGCAAAACTTTATATAAAGTAGAAGGTGCGTAGACAGTGGGGTAGACAATGGCAAGACACAAGGGTCAAGATGACTGTGAGTTTCTGGAAAACTACTGTGATGTCTTGTTTCTGATCAATGTTTATGTTGTCTAGGTGATGCTCTAGCTTCTTATTGTTGTATTCTGTTCATGATGCATTTTAGTTCATGTTCTGTAACATCTTCCCTTGGTTAGAATGTGTCCTTGGACCTTCTGTTTTGTTCAGCCATATTTTGTTTTTCACTCTGCCTCTGTTAAAGCAGTCAGCTTCAAATGGTCCACCTGCTTCATGCCAGTGATTTCTCTGTTTTTACCAGTGTCTTGCCCTTCATATACACTGCTATTCTGTTTACTCCTTGTGAATAAATATGCCAAGTCTGTCTATGCCTATTTGTCAAGCCAAGCCCTGTTTATCTTGCCTGTCTTTGTTGCCTTTGTTTTTCATTATTATTATTTTTATTATTAGAGTGCCAACCCTGCAGGAGCAAGCGAAGGCCATGCCTTGCATGGCCTTCGCTTGCTCCCAGCTTTTTGCTTCTTTTTTTCATTATTAGTAGGGTTCCAAGCCTAAGCTTGCGAAGGTCATGCAAGGCACGGCCGTTCGCCTGCTGCCAGCGGAGCAGAGAACCCTATTGTTTTTGCTTCATTTCTTTCATTATTATTATTATTATTATTATTATTATTATTATTATTATTAGAGTTCGAAGGCTGCGGGAGCAAGCAAAGGCCATGCAAGGAATAGCTTTTCGCATGCTGCCAGTGGATCAAGGAATCCTAATGTTTTGCCTTCGTTTTTTCATTATTATTATTATTACTATTTTCATAAAATTTGGTACATTCCTTCAGGATAACACCTAGAGACTATGTAATCATTATGGCAAATGATTGGCCAAAGTGGGCGTGGCTTATGGGCAAAAATGTACCTTCGAACTTTCGCTCATAAAAAATTCCCCAAGAATCACTCATGGTACCTAGAGAGCTTAAATCTTCAGCATGTCTTTTGTGAATAATCCTGAAAAGTACCTACTCTAGCTAAAATTCTATCTCAAAGCGCGTCACTACTAGGTAAATTGTAACTTCTAACGTCGCGGTCATCTCAGAATATTTTGGGATTTTTATGATGAAATTTTAATTTTTAATGAATATTTAAATGTGGGTCCTTATAGGCTTGTATTGTGTAAAAAAAACGATTAAATTTTTTTTGTTGAAAAACCATTGCATCTAGGGACATTCTAAACAATGCATATTATTGTAGATATAGACCTGTGTTGGGACCCCAGCTATGGGTTACAACATTAAAGGCCAGTAAGAACTTTTCTGGAACTTTCAAATAAATCGCATTAACCTACTTCCAGCACAGCCAGGAACAGGAATAACATTGGACTTCCTGTGACATCACTTTTTGAATAAAAACCCCATTTTGCAACAAACTGACCTCTTCCACGCAGGTCCCCAGCAGAACTGGACGGAGGAACGCAGCGCACTAATGTCTCTTTGCTGGCAAACAGACATAAACTCTTCAAACTTGATCCAAGAGTGTCATACGATCACACGATCGTATGCACTAAGTTAAGTAGGTATAAATTGCTGTTTGTGTATCCGGTATTCATTCATTCATGAACGGGGTAATTAAGGTGCAAGCGTAGCTTGACTTTTCTCTCTGAGATCTACAGAAGCAAACTGTGTTCCAGAGAGTTCCCAGCAGAGACCATGTCTCCACAACGCCGAGTGGAGCAGTTTTTCCCGGTCTGAAGGAAGGACAACAGGACCACATCACCGTGGCTACAGCAGTAACGTGCAGTCCAACTGGCCCGGCAGAATGACCCGCCCCACCCCACAGCTATGGAAGTTAGCTGCAAGTTAACCCTTTGTTCACTGTGGATGCTTTCCTCAACTTCGTCGCCCTGGACAACTTTTCCTCAGCATGGTTCACGTAAGAGGTAGTGTTCTGGGCAGAGAGAAGTAGTTTAGAATGAAATAATCTAAACATTTTTCGTTTTATGATGTTTGGTTTTGTCAACCCTTTTATTAGTGGTATTTTAAAGGTATTTGTTTGATTCTGATGATAAGGTTCTTTTGTTAGCCCCAACTGCTAACGGCTAAGAACACGTGAGTCAGCTAAAGATCATTTACCCAAAAAGGTTGTTAGTTTTCAACAAAAAAATATTTCCCTAAATATTTATTTTACTAAACTTGATAACTATGTAAACACCATTAAGACCCATTTGTCCAGAAAGACTTGGTTCTTAATCAAAATAATATTTCCTTAAATATTATTTTAATATTTCCTTAATAATGTTTCCATAAATATTCAATAGATAAAGGCAGATAATTAAACACCGTTAAGCCCCATTTCTTCAGAAAGGTTTGGTTCTTATTCAAAATTTTTCCTTTAAATATTATTTTATTATTTCCTTAATAATATTTCCTTAAATATTATTTTAATAAATAAAGGCAGCTAATTAAACACCGTTGAGAATTGGTCATCCAGAAGGTTGGTTTTATTTTGGGAAAACCATTCTTTAAAATTTTTTTTTATAAAAATAATTTTTTATCTGATTTTTGCATTGTGAATGGTAGTTTGAAGGTATACCAATTATTCCCAAAGGGTTTTTTCCCCAAAAGACAAAACCTTAACTTTCTTCCCCGGGATTCTTCAAGATAACCCCTTGGTTTCAAACATGGTAATATTGCATCACTTTTCGGTCAAGGGTTTTTCAACCATTTTTGATTAAATTGTTTAAAATTTGTACACACCCCCTTTGGTTTTTCCCTTTTTTCTTCCATTTTTTTTTGGGGTTTTTTGTTAGGTTGTTTTTTGCAAGTAAAAAAGTTTGTTTAGAAATATGTTTGACTTTGATTTTATCCCTTTTTTTTTTGGTTTTAAAGATTCTTTTATTTTAAGAAATTGGAATTCATTCTGGTGTGTTTCAAAGTTTTTTCTTTTCAAAAAGCCAGACTTGGTCATCCCTTTCAATTTTTTCTAAAAACCACCCGCCTTATTGGGCTGGTATCACAGGGCAACCCTTAAGGACGGAAAAAAATTATTTTAAAAAAATAAGTAAAAATATATTATAAAATTTTTTAAAAAATTAAAAAAAAAAAAAAAAAAAAAAAAAATATTATTAAATTTATAAACAAAAACCCCCTGGGGAAAATTTAAAAATATTTTGGGTAATTTTATGACAAATTTGTAATTTTTAAAAAGGAAAATTTTTAAAAATGCCCAGTATTTTAGAAACGATGGATAAAGCCTAAAAAACCGGGATGGAATACAGACCAGTTTTTCCTTCTACAGTCACGGTCATCTGAGAATGTTTTTGGGAAAATTTAAAAGATGAAATATGGATTTTTTCATGAATCGTTTTTAATTTTGGGGGGGTTTTAGGTTTTTATTTAAAATAAAAATTTTTCAGTTTTTTGGTTTAAAAAAAAAACCTTTACACTAGGGGCATTTTAAAAATGCATGTTATTGCAAACCCTTCAAGGTGGTCTGGTAAATGTAGTGGTTTAGAGCTTTTTTCTCCCCAAAAGAAAAAAAACTCCGACTTTCATTTAGTCTTAAAGAAATTTTCCAGCATTTAAACCGCACAATCTGACTCCACAAATAAAACCCTTTTAGGGGGATTTTTATATCATTCTTCCCCAACCTCCCCATTTAAATTCACATGACTTGAGTAGTTTCCCGTGGTTAAGTTTAACCTGGGAGAAAAAAGTTTGGGGGGTTTTAAATCTCCGAATTTTTAAAATTTGGGTTTTTTTTTTTTTTTATTTTTTTCAAAACAATTTTCTGAGTTATAAACCCATATTGTGGATTACGTTTCAAAGGGTTTCCTCAGCATTACATAATATTAAAACTATATCATTAACACCGAATATGGTATGTTGAAGGTGTTTTTTAAGCCACCCTTTTCCAGGTTTTAAAGGGGGTCTGGTAGTGTAGTTTTTTAAGAGTCAGCTCTGATTCCAAGGACGTGGCTAAACCCTCTGTGAATTCTTCCTCACAAACCGGACAATTAGTGATTTTTGCACAATGCACTTTATTGAGACTTTTAATGGGGTTTTAAATTGCAATTTTTGGGAAATTTTATGACCAACATGATTTTTAAAGGGGCCAAGTGCGTAAAAAACGTGTTAAAGCTTTTTTGGGGTATCCAAAAATCCAGGGACTGGAATAAACATCAAACTGTTCCTACAGGCATGGTTATTTTGAGAAAATTTTTGGGGTTTTTATGATGAAATATATTTTAAAAAATTATTTAATTTGGGCTTTTAGGCAGTTTGTATAAAAAAAATTTTTTCATTTTTTTTTAAAAAAACCATTTAATCTAGGGGCATTCTAAAAACGCATTTTGGCAAATTTGACTTGGTTATTAGACTATGTTGGAATTTTATGACAAAATATGTTTTTAAAAGGGTTTGTTCAAATTGGCAAAGTCTGTAAAACATTTTACCCCTTTTTGGTGGTAAACCTAAATCCAAGGCTTGAAAAAAGAATCAAATTTTTTCCTTTACAGCCATCCTTTGCACCCCCCAGAGGCTTGGATGTAGTGGTTTTAAATTTCGTTTTCCAATGAGCTAAAACCCCTCCCCCCCTACTTTTTTAGTTAAGGGGATTTTCCAATCCACTCTCCATCCAATGGGTCCCCCACTTCCCTAAACCCGAAAAGTCTTAAAGCAGGTTTACTGGGAAAGTTCTGTTTTAAACGGTGTCGGAAATGATCGCCCAGCTCTGCAGCCCACTCCGAAGTCTCACCCTTTTTCAACCCGGGGGTTGGACGACTGAGTACCAACCCCAGTCGTTCACGTCCCCACAGTCCTCCTGTGAAGGCTGCTTTTCCCCAAATTACAAATGGCACTTGTATATGGGGTGGGGGAATTTTTAAAATCGGAAGCCCCAAAGGGGGTTGTTTTTTTCAAACTTGTCTAAGGAACCTATAAAATTCCCATAATTTCTTTAAACCAGGCAAAAAAAAATTTTTACCACCAAAGAAAAAACCAAAAAAAGTTGCTCAAAAAATTGAATGTCACATTTAACTAGAATTTTATATGCTTTCTTTTTTTTAGTAACGCTTTTTCAGGGTCAGAAAAGCTTTAAATCATCTGATCTGCACCAAATTCAATGTGATTGATCCTAGTCCAGTCCCCAACAGAAACCTGATGACATATTTGGTGGGCGTGGCCTAATTCGTCCATTCGTCCACAGCGCCCCCTAGAAAATTAAAAAAAAAATCAGCCCCAAGCCATGCTTTGACCGAGGATTGTGAAATTTGGTACACATATGTAACTTGTCAGGACCTACAAAAAAGTCTCTTGGAGCATTGGTCCAAACCCAACAGGAAGTCGGCCATTTTGGATTGAAGCTGCCATTTTCTTTTTTTGCTGTTTCTAGCCCACATATCAATCTAAGCAAACTCCTACAGCTTTAGACTTACAGAGTTCAAAATCAATGAGTATAGTCTTAAGGCATTGGGGATCAAAAGTTATCAAAAGCTTTTTGATATATGAAAGCATGTGGGCGTAGCCAAGCCTCAAAATATGACTTCTCGCCATCAAACACGAAATTGATATAGCTCCTACAAGGAAAGTCACAGACACATGAAACCTTCGGGGATTGATCTGCCTCTAGGCCAGAACAATATTCACTGATCAGATGCTGACATCATCGAAGCCACGGCCCCTGAGAACAGGAAGTGTCATATTTCACTTGTGTGGTCCATGTTTAATCCCCTAGACCTAATCAACATGAAACTGTCCCAAGTCACAGATAACATGATGGTCTAAGTTTGTGTCTAGTACTGACTGGTTTGGCTGGAGGGTGTGGCTATGGCGAAGTCTGATGTCACGCCAGGGCCATACGTTTGGTTCTAAATTACACATGCATGGTCCGATTCACTCCAAAATAAATATGGTTGATCTTTGTCAGCCCCCAAACACCTCTATTGCATTACATTGGAATTTGGATCAACAGTGCCCCCTAGGAGACTTCAACGGCTATATCTCCCTCATACATCATCAGATCCACTTGAAATGTAGTATACTTGATCATGAGTTAATGATGGACATGTTGACACAGGCAACTGATGACATCATTTTAGCCCCACCCACAAACAAACAAGTGAGTGCAGCTTCCATTAGGAATGTCTGATTTACTCCAAACTGATTATGGTTGATCTTTGTCAGCCCCCAAAAAGCTCTATTGAATTACATTGGAATATGGGTCAACAGCGCCCCCTAGGATTTTTCAAGTGCTTTATCTCCCTCATACATCATCGGATCCACTTCAAATGTAGTATACATGATTATGAGTTAATGATGGACATGTTGCTCACAGTCCCCCTTAGTGGCGACATTTGCAATTGAACAGCGGCCTGATTGGTGGCGTGCAGCCGGCGATGCCAGGCTCCCGCGGTGTCTGCACAGGCTGAGTTGCGCTGAGGTGCGAGGGCCTTCAAGGCTGCTTGCAGCTTTAATTGTTGCTGTCTTTTTAAGCTTTGGGTACGCAAACGTCGACCCCAGAAAAGGAGAAGTCAATCCACCTACAGGAAAAAGTTATGAATTTTCAGTATTTCCATCTGAAAAACTAAATTTTGTTGAAAACGTTACTTCTAAACACTATCTGCTGTTTAGGCACTGAAACCACTTAGTTGCATTATCTTAATGATTTTAGCACCAATGCAATGCTTTGGTCTGAATTCCTTGTTATTGTTGCTCTACAGGCTCTTTTACCTGTTCTGAGGTGTGTCTGAGAGCAACTCGTTTTGGTGCCGTCTCTTTAAATGCTATTAAGGCATTTCACACCACGCCCTCCTCCAGGTCAAAGAGTGTTTCACTCCCCCCCATTTGGCCAGTTTTGTAGTTTGATAACAGAGACACACAGATTCGCAAAATTAGTCAGCTGGAAGTCCATGACCTTGTTTAGTGTTCAAAAAACATAACACAGAACAGAGAAAACTGAACGGACTGAAAAATATTACCCAAACAGAATATAGATACGCATCTGCATATCGCTGGTGAAGCTGAATTCAACTTTGCAGCAGTCTCTAAGTACACAACAAAATGTAGGGGTAAAAAAGTTGATTTTGCATGTCCCCTTTAAACTAGTGTTAACAAATATATAACAGGCAAAGAAAGCCTGAATGCATGCTATTTAAATAATAAGCTAACATTTGTTGCAGTTCAAGCAGTTCTTTGCGATATGTATATTCTCCACGTCTTGGAGAATAATTTCTTAGCACAGCCGAACGTACCTCACTGTCATCACAAATGCTTTTATGGAGATACTGTATGGAGCTAAATTGGGGCCATAAAGATCTGAAAACATTTTTTTGATCTGAAAAAAAAAGGATTAGCAAGTGAAAAATTTTTTTGCAACTGAAAAAGAAAGGTTTGAAACTGAAAAGAAATGTTTAAAACTACTTTTCCCATTCAAGTTTTTTTTTTCAGTTTCAGATTTATTTTTCAGTTTGAAACTGCTGCTCCCTCGGTGTGGGGTCAGGACATAGATGACATGGAGTTTGAAATGATGACTGAATACTTGCCACTTCCACTATGGCGAACTAGTTGAAGTATTGCAGCAACAGATTTTTCAGTTTGTTTTTTTAAGAATTTTTTCAGCACTAGGCACCTTTATTTTTGATAGTAGGCAGACAGGAAGGAGGGGCAAAGAGAGGGGGAGACATTCGTCAAAGGTCGCTGGGGCCAGGACTCGAACCCGGGACGGCTGCTTTGAGGACTAGCCTCTATGTGTGGTCGCGCGCTAACCCCTACACCACGAGCGCCGTACCAGATTTTTCATTCCTTTTTTTTCAGTTTCAAAAAAATGTTTTCGGATAAACCTTATGGCACCAAATTATCTCCAAAATACTGCGGTTAGTTTTTTCTTTTATAACACAGGAAATGCATATTGCTGTTTACTGCTGAGTTACTCAATGAGAATAACACAAGAATGTTTAGACATCGCCAAATTGTGAAAGGTAGTATTTTATTAAACATTTGATTTAATCAGTTGCATAGAATCATTTATTTGCTTTGTGTTTTGGCATCACATCGCATTATATCACTGTGTTTATCCTAAAATAACTGAATCAGAAATGATTTTCCTCTCTGTGAGGTGAACATAATTTCCCTCATAGAGGTAATTATATTCAAATCGCTTTTATAGTCAAATCGCTTTTTTCAATCCATGTATCTAAAACTAATCAAATTGTTGACAGCGTGTCCAAATAATATTTGCATCGGCAACAGATCAGATATCTGCAACCTTAAAGCACACAAACACACCAACACACACACACACACACACACACACACACACACACACACACACCCCACACACCACTTATAAACTGCAGTCAGGCACTTTTCCTCACAGATTTTGTGATGTAGAATAAAAAGTTTATTTTAATTCTACATCACAATAGGAGCTTTAAAAATTTGTAAAGAAAAATAAACTTAAAAGAATTATACTTTGACTAAACATATTAATGTCGACATTTTTTATAGTTGAGGTCTATTATTAACTACCGGTCAAGAAAAAGCATTTGTTGTTTACAGGTAAATTCCTAAATGTTTTACATTTGTTCCACTGCTAAGCATTTAATATATACATAAGAACACTAGGGGTGAGCGTTGCTGCAATGGTTAGCACTAATGCCTTGCAGCAAGAAGATCCTTCTTTCTGCATAGAGTTTGCATGTTCTCCCACTGCATGTGTGGGTTCCCTCCAAGTACCACGGCTTTTCCCCACAGTCCAAAAACATGATTGTTAGGGTAAAGGGCTCTAAATTCCTCTTAAGTGCGAGTATATGTGTTTGCATGGTTGTTTGCTCTGTATGTCTTGGTTTTGCCCTGTGACTGACGACCTGTCCAGGTAGTACCCTGCCTCTCGCTGCTGGAACTGGTTCACAAGGGATAAAATAGCAGATCTATTTGTACTTAAATCCAGAACAGAATTTAAAATTCTCCTCCTCACATATAAAGCCCTTAATGTTCTATCTCCATCAAACATCAGAGATCTGATTGTTCCATACGTTCCTAACAGGGCACTTCGTTCTCAGACTGCAGGTTTACTGGTGGTTCCTAGAGTCTCTAGAAGTAGAATGGGAGGCAGATCCTTTAGTTATCAGGCTCCTCTCCTGTGGAACCAGCTCCCAGTTTTAGTCCGTGAGGCAGACACCCTGTTACTTTTAAGGCTAGGCTTAAAACTTTCCTTTTTGATAAAGCCTTATAGTTAGAGTGGCTAAGGTTATCCTGAGCTATCTCTGTAGTTATGCTGCTATAGGCTTAGACTGCTGGAGGACATAATGACCACTTTCACTACATTCTCATACTACTCTCCAGTTTTGCATTGTTTGCTGTTATTTCAGCTTTTAACTCTAAGTTCTCTCTCTGTTTTTTCTCTTTCTAGAAGCTACACTTCTGACCTGGCTCTGTGTTTAGCTGTGGCACCTTCCTGGAGGAGGACATCGGCCAAGCTGCTACTGCCAACAACTTAATGTTCACCTTCTACAGATAATCCACTTGGCCGGCCCTGTCTTCCAGTGTTTAACCCTGTCTCTCCTAGACATAGCTACTGGCTGAGCTTCTACTGTGACTAACTGTACGTGCTCTCTTTCATACTCTAGACTTGAAAAGTGGCTCAGAGTTTATCTGCTTAGCTGTCTTTCTTTCCTAGATGAAGCCACTAAAAGAGATACAACCATTAATGCTTTATTTTTGTGTACAATAGAAAGTACTCCTAGATCAGTGCCTATGTGTTGTTTTGTGTCTCTGCTCTGTTCTCTTAAACCCCCAGTCGGTCGTGGCAGATGGCCGCTCACACTGAGCCTGGTTCTGGTTCTGCTTAAGGTTTCTTCCTGTTAAAAGGGAGTTTTTCCTCTCCACTGTCGCTACATGCATGCTCAGTATGAGGGATTTCTGCAAAGTCAACGCCAGTGACTGTCCACTGTCTCTACATGCTCATCCGGGAGGAGTGAATGCTGCAAGTCACTGACTCGATGCAATCTGCTGGGTTTCCATAAATAGAAAAACTTTTAACCAATTTAATAATAAACTGAATCTGACTGAACTGTTTGATGGTTATGATTAATTGGAATGTATGTACCTGACTTGAAATCTGTATGATTTGATGTAATTGATTTTGTAAAGTGCCTTGAGACGACATGTGTTGTGAATTGGAGCTATATAAATAAAACTGAACTGAATTAAAGTTTTCAGTACAGCCCTTTCAGTTCGGCACACGTGCATTGAACCAATGCAATCCTAGAACACGCAGAACATTTATGTGTCGAAATAAACTGCGAAATTCAGCAGTCTGCTGTGCAACTTTAAAAAGTGGCACCAAACCAAAGCAGATGATGAGGACTGCCAACAATCACTGAACTGTTTGGGAACATTATGGTTTCTCATTTAGCTACAGTGACGACAGAAAAAGAAAGGTGGACTGAACCAAAGTGTTGTGTCACCACTTTTCAACAGCAATAAGGTACGTATAGAGGGTAAAATACGTACTGAACAGGTCAAAGTTTTTTCTGTAAAATATATTTCTAATATTTCTATGACATGAAATGAACACCGGATGTCGGCAACAGTGCAAATAATCCACACAAACAAAGAAGTAAAAACAAATTAGTTCACAAAAGAAGTTAGAATGATAGGGAACCTACAGTATTGAATTTTGCCATATTCCACACAAACTCCTGTGAGTCCTTTCTGTGCAGTCTGATGTTCAGTTCTTTCCATCCATTTTTACTTGGATACAAGTCAACCAACTCACTGGGCCACTCATGCAGTATTACCATTGTTCTGTGATACAAATGAAGACTTTTCTTGGCCATATGTTCAGGACTATTGTGATGCTATGAAATCCACACATCTTTCATCTTCAGATTGTTATTAAGTATGTCCCAGTACATTTCTCCCTTCATTCTTCCTTTAAAGCCAGGCAGTACCACATGCTGTAAGACAGCTCACATAATGACATTCCCATCTTGAAAACTTCAAATTTGCCTTGGTGATTTTGGCTTGGTTTTAATGTGCAGAACCTTTCTTGCTTCAAACACTACATGACAATGACATCCAAAGAGTTCATTTTCCAACTGACCAGACTACGTTCTCTCAGTACTTCAGAGCTCCTCCGTGTGTCCAGTCTATAGAACTTCTCAGTCAACCTGCTAGCAAGGTTCTCCATGGGCTCTCCATGTGCTTTCTTCTCTGGCCTCCAAGGTTCGTGCATTAGCGCCGCCACTGGCCTCCAAGGTTCCTGCATCCCCGCTGTTGGCCTCCAGAACTCCATGCTTCTGTAGGACGACCTCCGGGTCGTCCACTTGACTTTGGGCTTTGTTTTGTTTTCTATATCCATCCACCACGCACCTGCCAATGTCCTGTTGCTGTGTTGTTCCTTAACCAACCCAAACTGTGACAATTACTTCCAGAGGAACATGCTGGTAAAATAAAAACCTCTATCAGCCTATTGTGAATCTGTTTTAATTTGGGCTTAACTGTACGTACTGTGCAAAATATCTTGTCTTCATAGCTGCTCTGCTTTTGGAATGTAATGGACAAGTTGCCGTTACTAAGTCACATTAATAACTCATGTTAGCTGCCACATTAGCGGTGTGTATTTTATCAACTCAGACTTAGATAACTCAAATTATAAGCTTGTTGCCAATAAGTTTCAAAACCCTGCTTCTCGTCTCCACACTACCACAGACTGTTTTTTTGTAATCAGAAACATTTAAAAAAGCCATTATCATGTCTCTCATTTCACATGTAAAAGTTTGGCTTGCTGCGCTTCATTTAGCACCATGTTCCAAAAACACTTCGGAAAACCTCCCCCTCTGCGGCACCTTCTCTACAATCTCGGAACAGGGACAGGAGCCATGGGAATGGAATGAAGCACAATTTAAGTAGATTTTATTTTTTAACATGGAACACTGATACAGAAACTACTTAGAAAATCCCACATCTAACATACGGTTTATCACTATCTGACGGTGTGTTCGGCAAACTGCTTTTACGCAAGTTTATTTTGTTGAACGCACAAAAAAGGTTCAAATGGTTCTAAGACATGAGCTACAAATTTAGCTTTGCAACACTGTTTCTTATATCTATTTTTCTTACATCTTTCTTTTTATGTCAGTGTGCCTTATGTAGCTTAGTTCATTTTACTTTAAGAAGTATTCATACATACATAAAGAACAGATGTAGATTCATAGACTAGAATATATTTTTTAAAATTCAAAGCAAAAATTATAATATGATGTAATTCAGTGGTTCTCAATCCTGGTCCTTAGGCCCTCCATACCTTCATGTTTTTTATGCATCTGCTTTAGAATACCTGATTTAAATGATTGCATTACTTTCTCAGCATGCTATTGGGTGCTGCAGACACCCATTAGTCACCCATTCATTTAAGTCATATGGCAGCAGGCAAACACCTAAAACATGCAGGACGGTGGTCCTGGGAAAAAGGACAGAACAACTGATCTAATTGTAACTTAAAAAAACAGATAAGCAACGATTATTCCAACGTTACTTAAAAAAAAACAACTGTTTCCACAGTTATAATATTGTTATAACATATGTTGTTCTCATAACATATGGTGATCTGCTTGGGTACCGACAGTCAGCTGCTTAACAGAGAAGCCGCTGGTAGCTTTGCCAACTGTAATTTTAAAACCATGTAATTTAAGGGTGATGGACGGCACTCTCTATGCCATGACTGTTGTGATTTTAGCAGCTGGAAATATTTCCAAACAGCTGAATTTATCTTTCTTGGAATCAAGGAAATACCAAAGAAGCCTTCTTTCAGCCAGTTGACCCACAGTGCACAGCAACAAGTAGAAGAAAGACAGCACTGCAGTACCTTATGCTCTACAAGGCTTGAGGAAAGAGCAATGAATCTGATTTACTCTGGAATCTGGACTTTAACTCATGGGATCAGTATAACAGATAACTTTAGTGGATTTTAAAATGCAACTTTTTGTCACTACGGCACCTTCATACTGATAACTGCTCTATACCTAAAAGCATGGGTAGCTTGAAGCAGTTCTTTGCCACCTGCAGATGTGTTCTCCTTAAAGTGACCTTCTACTGTTTAAAACCTCAGAGACTGCAAACAAATAAATCTTTTTGCCTTCTTGTCCAACACTGAACGTGCATACACAAAAACATTCCCTTCTACACAAGAGTATGCAAAAACGTACAAAAACGCAGCATGTATAAGTTCTGCAGGAATGGCCCATATTCTATGGCTGTTCTCAGGCTCCCAGCTTGCTGCTGTCTGGAGAAAATAACAAATAGTACAAGCTTCTTCAGTGAGCGACATCCATTCTGGCATGAACCCAGTGTCCTTTGCTCCCTCACCCTGCCTCCCCTGCAAACCCCAGCCCCATCCTGTCCATTCCCTCTATAAGGTAAAGAAATACAAAGAAAGGGATCAGAGCTTTTCCGATTCTTCCCTGGTTATTAACCACCATTTGTCCGCTCGAAGGACTTTCCCTCCCATTAACCCAACTGATGCTCTTTTCTCATGGAAATCAGCCTGCTGTTGCAGCCACCGCTACTGTTGCTGCTGCCGCTGCTGCTGCCACCACCGCTGCAGCCTGCAGAGGTGCAAGGAATTGTGGGGGGAATTTCACAAGGAAAAGACCTCCCCCAGACTCTGAAACTGCTCTCTCCCTCTCTCTCTCTCACACACACACACAGACTCACATATATATACTGGGCAAACTGGGAACCCAAAAATGCACATATCTCGCAAACAGGAGTACGTGTGTTCGTGTGAGCGCTCGCGGGTGAAAGCACTCACTCTAACACAGAGGCAAACATGTAACGTGCTGACTCCCAACCACAGGGGCATGGAAGTAATGTACAACAACGCATAGAAGGTAATGAGAAGAAGCTGACTCCATACACCCAGGAGTAGAAGGTTTAGGAGAGCAGAGCAGGGAGGAATGGTCGAGAACAAGGAAAACATAAAATCATTTGACATTTGTGACGGCATGGAAAATATTGAAGGAGAGGAGAAACTGCTTTATCAATTTAATCCTTAGAGCCAACTGATCCATAAGACATGTCTGATTAGGACTTCAAAGCGATAGTCAAGGTAGTTTTCATCTATTAAAAAACATCAACATGTTAAAAACATCAAACCACATCCATCTGTCGGCGCCTCTAAAACCACCATAACAACAACAAGTGCTACCCCACACAATGCTCCAAATGTGTGGAGAAATTAAATCTCCAAATTCCCTGCAGGGCAGATCCATCACCAACTAGGTGGTTACGGTGAGAGCGCGCCAAACATCAACACATCGGTCTCAACTTCCACTGAAACCAGCAGAAACAAAGCCATTGTCTTGTGACAAACTCACTTCCATTTCCTTATTATGTAGCTGGAGGCTTTGACGGTAGCTGTAGGAGTGAAGGGAGCAGACAAAACTCACCTAAACCATCTAAACTTAGCTCTTCAGAGGAGGTAAAGAGCATCAAGATGGTTTCTTCTGGATTTTAAAGATGGCAAAGGTGTATCCCGTGGATTATATTCATATTGAACATTAACATTAAATGGTGAAACTAAGTTTTTCTATTGTTGGTGAGTCCTTCAAGGATCCTGCTACAGATTCTGGAAAAGACACACTCCAAAGACCACTGCATCCAAGTTGCAGCGAGTGAATCAATCATCTGTCAGAGTATTTCAGTACAACTTGTTGGCACATTAGATAACATCAAACAATAGCAGTGATGTGTGTGTCCTGGTGGTTCTGCACTGACTTTAGCTTCATCTGACTAGAAATACCAACATTCATTTAAACTTTGCTTTAAACACTTCAAGTCATTGAGTTTGTGATTGTTTTAAAAGTAATTTGTAACAATTTTGCGTGATTTTTTTTTACTGACTTGAATCAAACAGAACTGCACTCCACTTGGGTTTAATTAGTTTAACAAATATCTGCAAAACAACAAAAAGCATAAAAGCATGAGAAAGGAAAGTAAAAGTGAAACATGGCATGGGCCAAAAACCAAAGTTTCACCACATCATGTTATTTACACCATATTTTAAACAAAATTAAAAAAGCATGATTTAAAAGACGTATTCCTACTGATGCTAAACTTACAGAGCAGAATTACAAACATACTGGTAGGGGCTGGCCTGCTGTAGTTTTAAACTAGTTAGCAAACCAGCCGTTACTTGGTTTTTATGGCTAGAAATCTTCCCAAATTGCCTCTTTTATCGTTCTTGTAAGCAAGGACAAATGTTGTAGAAGAATTCTTTCAGCTAGCAGACTGGCAATGTGCAGCCACTACTGGGGGAGGCAGGCAGGTAAAGCTGCATCATTTTATGCACCATGCACAAAGAAATAACTTGTCACTTCATAAAAGTTTCTCTGGGGTCTCATTTAAAGGACAATATAATGAAAAGTTTTAACTGCTTTAAAACCATAACTTTTATAAACCTTGGTGCAGTTTAATACCAGTAACAGACCCACACTTAGCTGCAACTACCCTGTAGTTTTTAAGTAAAAGAATATATAAAAGTTAAAATCAGAAAAACCAAAGTCCATTTACAAATCAGAATGTTTCCTTATTGGCTAAAATAACTGATGCACAAATAAATTATAGCTTAAAGTGGTTCCATGTGGGGGCTGTCAGAGGAGGTCTGAAGCTCTCTAAGCAAAACAATAAAGTAAATATTTTCAATACACAAACTGATCTCATTCAAATTTAGGCTAATAGAGATCCACTGATGACAGTTCCCTGGCCAGTTCCCATTCCTGGTTTTCTTCGGGTTCCGACCTGCTGATGCCTTCTTCAATTAGACGTAAAGCAGACAAAATGTGCAGCAGGTCATTTGATAGAGGTAGTAGTTTTAAATCCGTCAGAAAATGAAGGGATTAGAAGATTATCCAAATCAAAGCATATGTCTCTGACCTTGATCATGGTCAAAGTACATGCTGTTGTTTTTATGAGTTTATAGCCGAAGATGGTGGGAGTTATTAGTTTGGACACAATTAACGGATGGGGGAAAAGAATCTGAGGATCATGTAAAGGAAATCTGGCTGATTCTGATTTCTCGCCCTTCCCTGGATGCATCTCTAAATGTTAAGGAGTAAAATACTTTAAACAGTCCAGTTACTTTTCATAAAACAGTTTTTATATTGATGCACCTTATTTCTTTATAAAAATAAATAAATAAAGCACTGGAAAGAACATGTGAACTAAATCATTTTTAAATTCACATTTTTTTTCTGATAAATAATTTTAAAATTTTTCACCATTCTAGAATAAGCAAAAATGATTGAAAATAAGTAAAAGAAGTATTTGTCCTTTCAACAAAGAAGAAAAACAAACAATCATTTTCAGCATAGTAATAACATAGCAATAACTATTCAGGTCTTATTTAATGATCAGTTTAGTAGATTCTGTGTTCTTTGTGTTTTAGAACACAAACATTAATTATGACCTTACAGTTTGATCGCTTTTTAAAATCCAAACACTACTACATCACCTTACAAGCAGGTATAAATATTTTTATATTGTTTTTGACCTAATGACGTGAGAGATTAAAGGCAATAGCTAAAATAGTCCTTATTTGGATCTCTCAGGGGCAGGCCTAAGTTTTCCTGTACAATCACAGGATGCCTGATTGCAGCTGATGTCATGAAAACACCTTAAATAACCCAAAGTTCAGAGCGAGTTCAGAAAACGAACTAGTCATCCTGTAGTTAATTACCGAACATCACAGCAGCAAAACTAATATGTGGCACAAACAAAAAACACGCAGAGCGCAGAACAGCAGCTTCTTGAAACTCTTTCGGCCCATTTTGACGCTCAAGTGGCAACAAACCCTGCGGCAAAAGCAGATATCAGTAACAAGTGCACAAACTGAGCCCACACATTATGAACCCAACAACCTCTTCCCCCATTTTTTTTTTTTTTGGAAGGCTCTTGCTTGTTTACTCTCTTGCAGGGCGAAGACTCTCTTCGAACATCCGATCAGATGCATGAACCTCCGAAGAGGCCGTTAAAGAGACACAATAACTTTCTGATTAAAGCCTGAATATCAGATTATAAATGAATAAAGAATGCATGATGCGGGCTGCTGCAGCCAGGGTGGAACTTTCAGCCAAGTTTTCTCCTCTGGACGAAAGGAACACAAACAACAGGACGTGCAGTCCCCCTGTCCTCTGCAGCGCCAGGCATGCCACACTTCAGAAATATTCCCGAACTGGTTCCGACTCACCAAATCACCAAAAGACCTTCCAGCGATGGGCCCGCTGTGGCTAAAAGTGCAACCGCACACTAGTGTGATCGGACACAAGAAGCGTCTGAGTTGATAAAACCAGGCAGACTCTTTTCAGGCTGCCAAAAAAGTGCGAAACGACTGTTTAGGCAGTCGGATCGTGGCCGTCCGTAACACGGCGTCCACAGGGTCCTGCACGTCAGTCAGCACAAGTTCACCTACAGCCCGGAGAGCTGCTTCAAAGCCCACACATGCACGCGTGAGGACGTGCAGCCACATTACAGACGAGGGAAAAAAGGAGCCGTTTACCCACCAAAAACTTTCCAGCACCGCATTAGTCAAATTCACATGGAGTCCCGGTGAGTTTCAGCTTCCCGTCCCCCGGTCCGGAGTAGAGTCCTGCCGCGGCGGATCCTGCGTCCCACCGCTCCCACGCTTCCCTTTCCCCGGGTTGATCCGCACTTTGGAGACTTTTATTATCCGCTACTGGGTTTCTCTGTATCCGAGGCCTGAGAGTGTGCCTGGCTCTGCCTCTCAGGCTGCAGCGGAGTTATGGGGCGGTAAGCATTGTGACGTCAGGGCACTTTCACAAACTTTTTTTTTTTTTTTTTTTGGAACCAGTCACAGCAGCATGCATACTGGTGGTTCAGCTGCCAGTCCTGCCCTCTGCCATTTGTGACCCAGTTAAAACACCTGCAGCCGAGCTGCTCCCATAACCTGCACCTTCACACATTTTTTTTTTTTTTTGTTATTTTATATATATGTTGAATTTGTTTGTTTTAGATTTTTTAAACTATTGATTCGTTTTGGCTGCTCTCGGAAGGCGAATATTTCAAATTCCAAGTTGGAAAACCGACTTTAACGACCTTTGAAGTTGAAATATACAAGCAGGAAAGTCGCTAAACCTGAACATTCAATGTGGTGCCCGCAGAAAAAACAGTGATAGATGCAGTAATAAACTGTTTATTCGCAATGTTGTTAGTTTGAATCTCATTGAATCAGTCACTAACTTAGTAATGGAACACATCTGTTCCTGTAAAGCTTAAAATGCAGGGAAACACATTATTAATGTCGGGTGAAGCTGGACTCAGATCCTAGGCAACACAGAGGCAAATGGTCAATTCATGTGACTGCACAGAATAACACATAATAAAATACAAGCCTTTATAGGTTGACATCAAACCCAAATGTCACTGAAAATGCAAAATAAGATTACAACTGTTCCTAATGCAAACCTATTCAAATCCTAGATATATATTTTGTTTATGGTTCAGCCATATTTGTTTTAACATGAAAAATTACATATGACACCTCTGGTTTGCACAGAAGACCACAAAAACAAAACAAAAAAAAAACATCTCACATTTGAATATTTTGTGTTTTAAAACAAAAATCAAAAATAACTTGTTGTTGTTTATTTTCTTATTTGTTCCTAATGAGAAAATCCAAGTAACAAAACATATACGGTGACCCATAAGGAACTCATTCTACCTTTCAAACTTATTTAAGGAAGCATTTTGATTAGTTAGGCCTAAAAATGTGTATATATATGTATATATAAATATATATATATATATATATATATATATATATATATATATATATATTATATTATATATATATATATATATATATATATTAATAGATATATATATTCTAATTATGGTTATAAAATATATTATCTGATTAATCTATTTTATGTCTGTTAAAAAGATGATTTTCTTTATCTATGGATTTAGTTAATTTTAATTTTCTTTAATAACATCTGTTATGGTCTTTTTCCCCAACAACAAAAGAAATAGAAGACATACAGGCCTCAGATAAACCTTTTGTTGAATTAATTACTTTTCTATATGATTTTATGTGATTTTGTTCTATAAGTATTAAACAAGTCTCTCCTAGTTAGTTTCTAATAATTGTAATAATAAGTAAAGAGGCGATTATAGGATGTTTTAGGACAAATTTGTATAAGTTATGACTTTATAGTTTTGATGTTGTTTTTCCTAATAATAAAAAATATAACAATAATAATAACAACAGAGTAAGACTAAAAACACGGAGAAGGAGGAAGAGGAGTGTTTCTGGCCACCGTGTTCCAGCAGAAGTGGTCTCTCCCACAGACTATATGTTTTTCGGTGGTGGGAGAGGAGGGAAGGGAAGGGGTGAAAGGATTACTTCCAGGGCACATCAGCTCGTTTCCTCACCGTCCTAACTGCGACCCCCGCACCCCCTCTCAGTCCCTCCTCCAACCCCTGAGCCCGCAGGATGAATGTGTTTATGCAGAGAGAGAGCAGGGAGGTGGGGGCAGCGGGAGACTTCAATTATGCTGCATTCAAGTATCCTACTGCTTAAATTCTAGGTTTGAAAAAAAACTCCTGAACTTTTCTAGAAGAAAAAAACCGTGCGTATATATATATACACCAATGTTAGCTAGTTTATACATATATATATATATATATTATATATATATATATATTATATATATATATATATATTATATAGATAGATAGATAGATATAGATATAGATATAGATATAGTTTTGCATGTTGCATGATGCGTCCTAAGTATATGGGTCTGTGTTGCTTTAGGCCTAAATTAAACATGACTTTAAATGTTTCATTTCCCAACTGGTTGACTTTAAAATATTTAAAGACAACAACTGATGCAAACATTCACTCATAGATTCACTGACTTCATATCCTTTAACACATTTCCTATGAGTCGTTCAGGTTTAACAGCTAAATTTCCGATTGCACCCGAACACAACAAAGCCTTTCACTGGGTGTTCAATAACACGACCGGGGCTGCATGCCTGATGTTCCGTGTGGAGAGCAGAGAACCGAGCTTACCTGGTAGAACCTGGTTCTATCTTATGCTTTTAACACCACGACGAGACGGAAAAATGGCCGAAAAACATTCCGCATTTTTAGATCAAAACCTTCCAGATTATTTTCATCTCTTCGTCAATTTTAAAGTCGCCGGGCTTCTGTTTGGATCTACCTGAAGCGGCTGTCTTAAATGTGGATGAAAACATACAGAAAATCCGCCTTACCAACAACATTTAGGGGCAATCTGTTTGAAATGTTAAATGGTATCAAGTTGGCAGGCCAGGAAATTATTGTTTAACAATTAAAAAAGGCGGAAAGATTCCGGTTTAGGAAATTTTTCTCCCACACAACAGAAGTGGTTTAAAACAGCCATAAAACAGACATTTATATAAAATCGTTATTAAAACGAGAAAAATTACATACAGATATAAAAGAATATTTTTTTAAAAAGTAGTAAAACATGAATTAATACATTTTATGTAGAATATAGATGCAGAAAAGTGTGAAATGTTTTAAAGATTTCCATATATTACATTTTCAGGAAGTAATTCAGCTGAATAGACGATCCTAAACGGTCTGCTTGCTGGCTTTTTAGAAATAGAAACGAGTAATGCTGTTTAATTTGATAGAATATTTATTTAAAGTAATAACCAAGCTTTAAACACATTTCAGCATTATTTGTTTGTTGTCTTGGAAAACTTTTCATTAAAAATCTGTCATATTCAAGAAAGAAAGAAAGAAAATATCTCAACAACCTTTTTAATAGCAAAATTGTTTTAAATTTGGAAATAAAACAGTTTGAGCTCTAAATTGTTCCAATATTGCACTTTGTTTCGGTGATTTACCAATAGAAAAGAGGAAAATTAACATCCCATTCATCAGTCATAACCGAAACATGATAAAATGCTGCTATTTTACTCACCCTTTATTCTCTTTTTAAATTGATTTTTAATATTACTGAATGTTAAGAGGACAAACAATAGTAAGAGGCTGCACAGGGTCCATTTCACAAAGCAATTCAAAGAATTACAAAACATCAGTACAAAATAACAAATAACAACCAAACATTTTAAATTTAGACCTCAGTTTAGTAGTAATGAATCTTTTTTCAAAAATATTTTAAGGATAAAAAATGTTGTCTTATATAAACAAACTCTTTTCATAAGATCCAATTTATTTAAAACGAAACATTTTATAGTCATCAAACAACTGTAGACCTATGGTATAATTGGTATTTTATTAAATAAAGGCAGTTTTTCTTTAGTTTGATTTTCACTGACTTTTTGAAGTACATTATGATCTCATCAATATGTCTTTATGCAGCTCTTGTATGCTGAAAATGTTCTGTATTATAAGTTTCATGCGGAAATTCAGCTAATGAAGATTTATATGCATACTTAGCAGCTCTGTTCCACTCTTCATATTATTAGCTTAAGAAGAGAATTATTGTGGTCTTAGACCTTTACTCTGTTATTCAGCCTAATTAAAGAAAAATGTTCTGAAGAGATCTGAAGAGACAGACAGACAGACAGATAGGTTTTAATATTTTACATCTTTTTCTTTTTTTATCGCTTTTTCTTTCGTTTTTCTCTCTGATAATTTCAACCAGAACAACTTAAAGTGATCGGTCACCTATAAAACTGAGGATCCTGCTTTTTGTCTTTAAGGAACCCTTTTTATTATTATTATTATTATACATATGTAGATTTTTCCATATTCTCTGACTAACTAACTAAACTAGTGGTTTAAACTGAACACCATCAGATCTGTTTAAAGTTGGCCTGTTTTTTTATTGCAGAAGGTTCTTGTTCTAACCAACATCGGTTCCCTTCTAACTAGTAGTAGATCCTGACTGATCCTGTTTTGAGAATAATGTTCAGTGTCAGAGCAGATTGTATAGGATTTTGATAACTAATAGATTTTTAAAAACATGTGTTTGTCTTGTCTTTTGTAACCCTGTCATCTGCAGAAATACTCAGATGATTCTGCAGTCGTGGGATGGATCAGAGCTGGACAAGAAGATGAGTACAGGGAGCTGGTGGACCGCTTTGTGGCATGGTGTGGAAACAATCATCTCATCTTGAATGTGAATAAAACAAAGGAGATGATTGTAGGTTTTAAGAGAAACAGGAAAAGGGTGGTGGAGGAGAAAAAAATATCTCAGTGTTCACCTGGACAACAGACTGGAGTTGAGATTATTTTTCTGGTTTCACCCGTCACCTGACTGGTTATTAGTTTAAACTCTCTGGGTATACAGTACTGTGATAAAGGTAGGAATGGCCTAATCAGAGTCCAGAACTAAAGCTGACAGTAAAATCTGCTGGTACAGTCCAAAATCAGTACCAAAGAAGACAGAATGCTGAAATGGAATAAAAAGGTGCTTCAGCAAAGCATTAGTTAGAGGGGCTGACCATCTTATGGCACCTTTGTTATAGTATCTTTCCTCCAATAGATTTGTTCGGTTTTTAGCTAAATTAAGAAGGATAAATATCAGATTAAGGTCCTTGATGACACTTTATTTTCACCACTCCTGGCATTAAATGTTGTGTCAGCATCATCATATAAAATGAGTTGGAACGTTATGTTTGTGAGCTGTTATGAGCTATCCCATCATCAAACCCTAGATGGGTTTGGTAATTAAAACACATTCGGTGGAGCTTGGACTAGAGTCCGTGCCTTTCTACTGGAGACAGCTGAGGAGGGTTTGGCAACTCAACAAGATGCATTCTGGGTGCAAACCTTTCAACGTTGTGCACTTATGACCTCCTGCGGGGACACCTCCAGAACATGCTAGAGGAAATCTATGTCACTTCTGGTCAGGGAATGTCTTGGGATTCTGCAGAAGTAGCTGCAGAGATGGATTTCTCGGTTTTCTTCCTGGACCTGCTCCCCTCACAACCGGATCTTAGGTGAGAAGCAGATGGATGGGCGTTTCTGGTAAAGATTATCCAGACCACAGGCGCGGTGGTGCCGCAGGGGTAAAATGCACGACCCATATTTAGAGGCTTCAGTCCTTGACACAGCCTGTTGCAGGTACGACTCCCGGTGACCTTTGCTGCATGTCTTCCCCCTCTCTCAAGCTCTTTGCTGTCAGCTTACTGTTGAAAATAACAGCCACTAGTGGTGCAAAAAACAATTAAAAAAGGTTATCCTGGCCAGTTTTATGGCTTCTATTAATAGTTGCATTTGTGTGTTCAGCCCATTTTTATTTGACTTCATTTGTCATCCTTCTACTCGTTTCTTTTGTCTTTTTATTCTTGCAGCTTTTAGCTTTAGGGATGCCACAGAACCAAACAGAAATGAACACAAATGGATAACAGAGGAACTGATGGCTTAAAGATGGATGAGGTGAAACCATTTCCCAGCACTAAGACCTCTTTCATGATCCAATTGTTTATTTGGATGACAGCGCGGCTGCTGCAACCACAGTCAGGTTGATTCCAGTTGTTGCACGGTGGTCTGCTGTTTAGATCTGGAGAGGGATTTTTAACTATATAATGAAACGCCGGATCTCCACTTCCTCCACTTCTCTGTCTCTCTGGTGTCCCCAAACGGTCCACGAAGACTTCTCAGATGCACAAACATGCCTAAAAGCAGCAGCAGGAGCAGCCACTTCTCTGCATATTTCAGGTACCACACCCTATCAGGCTTGATTAGATCCACTGTGACAAACAGGAAAGCCACTCAGTGCAGAGGGTTTGATGAGAAGACGAAGGAAAAGAGACTTTAAATAAAGCATCATGCTTTGAGCAGAACTCATGTCCAACCAGTTCATCTCTGTTTTCAAACAAGATCAAACATCACTTTCCTTCTCAAAACCAACATAAGCATCTATGAGCACAATAGTAATTAGTAAAAGGGACAATTTGTTCACATCTGGAGTGGATTTTCTTGCCACCAGAACGCTCAGCAATCCTGTCTTTTAGTGGCGGGGAGAAGACCATGTCTGTGTTTTTATGTGTTTTGTTTGAAGCAGATGGGCGGTTTACATTAGCAGAGATGGGCGATAAACAGATTAGAATAGGGGACACAAAGAGAGAAGCAGCATCCTTCTGTCCAGCTGCACAGACACGGCATGGAGAACCTCTCATGCTGCATATATGAATCACCCTGTTTGGTTGAAGAGTTACACACTGACTCGTAATTACATCACTGCTTGATATGTATCAATCTATATCCATTTATTAGGTACGCCTCACTGGTACACCCTTTTTTAGACCCTCTTTTGCCTTCAGAACTGCCACAATTCTTCGTGAAATATATTTAACAAGTTGTCAGAAACTTTCCTCAGAGATTTCTCTTCAGACCAGGTAACATTTTCCCCATCTGGTATTATCCAGTTTTGGTGAGCCTGTGAGAATTATAGCCTCAGATTCCATCGGAGTGGGGCCCTGCGTGGTGGTCTGCTTGCTTCAATGTTTGACCTTTGTGTTTGTCAGAGATGGTTTTCTGCATAACTTGGTTGTAATGTATGGTGTTTCAGCTGTTGTTCCCTTTTTATGATCTTGAACCAATATGCCTATTTTTCTTTGACCGATGCCATCAACAAAGCATTTTCTTCCACCAAACTGAAGCTAAACTTGTGATTTTTTCAGACGGTTCTCTGTAACCGTGAGAGACGCTTCTCAGTCAGAAGTGTTGATGATCGCAGCAGATCAACAGTTTCTGAACTACTCAGACCAGCCCGTCTGGCGTCAATAACCATGCAGCGTTCAGCAGGTTGTCCGCTAACCCGTTCACACACACTTCCTGGAAAAATACTGTTGTCTTTGCTTTTATTAATGTTTAAATTTAACCATGGATGTTTTGGAAATTAGGTTGGAGGTACTGTGAACCAGGGGGGATTTCACTCAGGATATATTTAACCACCTCAGTTAACATAAGAAAATTAATGCATGGTTTAGAAGGCATTCAGGCAAAACTTTCCTATAGAAATATTTGATTGGATTTTTACGATATTTGAATAAGTTGCTAAGAGAGGTTTCAGTTTGCGATGTTTCAGGTTGGAAAGACCCTCTGCTGTAAGCAGATGTTTGCTTGACTCTTCCATGAAAATTCTTCCTGATTTTCTAAATTAAAATCAATCTAACTTCTGTAGGTAAGATACTGATTACCCAGAACTCCTCTGCACAACCTTACCAGTGACGCTCAAACAAAAACGTTTCACAACATGCAACCGACTACTAAGATCACGCTGGAGTTTAAGGTTCCTTCCTGTGGGGATGATGTAAGCACCGGGCATCTGGCACGTGATAAACTCTGTGTAGCACAGAGTAGAAGGTGGGGAGGTCTTTCTATTTTCTGGAGTTTTCTGTGACAAGGTTATGGGTATCACACTAAAGGCAGCTGAAGTGAGCAGCCTGCTGCAGGCTGATAAGGTAGAAGGGTGGAGTCGAGCGTCCTGTCTGGTGAGACAGCAAAGTCATGAAGTCACACCACAGCTGAGGGAGAAGCTAAAAATAGCAGCAGCCTTTTTGTAGACATGGTTCTGCACCTCGTGGTCACTTTCTGAACCATTCAAAACTCAAATAGTTCTTACATTTGTACCTTTGCACAATTGTTATTTCATGGTCCAAGGGTTCAGACAGACCCTAACACACCTGGTTTAAAATGCAGGAGGCAGTTGCTAAAAAAGGTCATTATTTGATTAATTATTTTGATTAATAGTTATTCAAAATAATTTAAAATAAAAATGGATTTGATAAGTTTCAAAAACAGAAAAAAATTATCTGTTTCTAGCTGCTCTTAATTTAATGGCTGTTCTTTAGTCAGCAGGACATTACTTAAATAGGGATCTCATAAAAAAACAGACTTTCTTCCAGCATGTCCTCCTAAAAAAAAAATTCCGAGGTGGCTATTGAAACCCTGACAAATCTCTCAGCTTTGAAAGAAAATCAAAGTGAAATTTAAATTAAATGGGACCCCAAACTGGAGCTGCGCAGCGGTGGAGTTGTTAGTACCCCAGCATGCATGTTAAGTCAGCTGGTCTGTCCTCGGGTAAGAGTGTGTGCCTGCATGGTTGAGTGTTCTGTGAGTTGATCCGGGACGGACTGATGCCAGGACTGTAACAACATCTGCTGTTTCCTCTAATAATTTAGATCCCCAGAGGATTTCCCTCATCCTGCGGGGATTTTATTAACTTGTTTCTCATAATTTCATAATTTTAACAATTAAAATAGGAAAGTTACATATGCTTTTGTTTTCTTTTTTACATTCAGATGTTTGTTACCTTAAACTTCTACACAATGATCTCAAGGAAATCTCTAAGGGTTTGTTTACTTTGTGTTTTAGCACCTCTGAACCAACCTTTAAATGCTTGATGGTGGATTTTCTGCATCATGACCTATAGACAAAGAATTTTGTTAGTTTTCTGTTCTGCTTCAAATTTTTTACAAAAAAAATCTTCTTTTTTTTTCCAAGAGCTTTTTGAATCGCTTTTGCTTCTATATATACCAGAACTTTCAGGGCAGAACTTCTGTCAGTGTTACTGTCATGTTGGGCCCAAACGCAGACCGACAGAGGTGGAAATGAGCAGAGTTTTAATAATGAAAATAAACAAGGAGAATGTACAGGAGAATCAAAGGGAGAGCAGGACATGTAGCATGGAGGAAACCAGCAATGAATGGGAGCCAGGTGAGCGTAATCAGGGGAACAGCTGTGGGAAGACAAAACTGAGCAGGGAAACTGAGGGAAGGAGACTAATTAACACTGAGGGAGGTCAACCTAAACACAAAGGAATTACAAAACCAACATAAACATAGGAGAATAACCTAAATACAAAAGCAGAACTTCAGAAAAAACTACGAAGCTAAACACAAAGGAATGAACTAAACAACAATAATCAACAGTGAAATGAACTGATCTGGATCGCCCTAAACAATAATTAACAACTCAGAAAAGATCAAAACACAAATGAAAACCAAAACCCAAACATCCTTGAGTCATGATGGTTATCTTAAATGTGTTTTTATGTTGTAAATAAATGCCAAGAAAACTAAATTATAAAAGAGACATTTTCTCTAAAAAGTTTCACCCTTTTAGTTTCATTTTCACACAACACCAAACCCTACTGCTAACAGACATGTGGTTCGCGCTTTGATGAAAATACTCAAATAGGAGCTTTGGAATGAGTTCTGTTTGTTTCATCAAACAAATACATTATTTAACTACCCATTATTTGTTCATTTTTTGTGTTCAAAATATTAGATTACATTTTTTTGTTAGCAGCTTTTTTTGTGTTAGCAGCTTTTCAACTAGTTTTCTGTCCAGAAGTTTGGTGTGTTTTTGGAGTCATTTTAACGATCCTAAAGAGAAAGGCTTTATCTGTAAAAAGTCTTTGTCTTGGTCTTCTAACCGTTCAGGAAATTCTTTCAAAAAATCCTTAAAATTTAGACAATATCTTTTGGTGTTTCACTTTTTTCAAGGAAACTGATCACCACTTGTCCTTTCTTTCAAACACCAGAAACAGGATGTTTTTACCAAAAATTAGCTGCAGACATATTACGTTTCTTTCTGATTAAAGTTTGAAATGACAGTGTTGGGCTGAATTGAAAGCCAGTTTGTCAGTAACGACACAGAGAGGTTTCGAGGTTGACTTACTTGTTTCCCCCGTGTTAAAGGCCACTGCAGGCAGAGTGACAAGCATGTTGCTCTGCATCGACAGCAGCCAGGTTAAAGCACACAGCAGAACACTGGGGGCAACATAAGTCACATACATGTGTGCACATTTTCTAATGAACAGCAAACGTCTTCCTCTGCAGACACACAAGGTGAGGTGCTGTGTATGAGGAACTTAAAGCTTCAAAAAAGGAAATGAAATTGTTAGAAGCACCAGGCAGTGAGTCAAAGAAGCACAAACAGAGGATAGGAGCACATTTTCAGGGTTCAATTTACTCATTTTGATCCAGAAAACGTGCTGCCCAGAAAGAAAGCCTCTCTCATTCTGTCTCTTACTCATACTGTGGCTGTGAGTTGTAGTTCTCTGCATTGTTATCATTGCTGTCATCGCTAACAATGAAAAACAGTGTGTGTTCAGGGGATGGGGGAGGAGCAGACACACAGAACGACACAGGAAAAGAGGGAAAGAGCAGCCAGCTGTCGAGCGTCAGAAAAAAAGAAAGAAAAAAAACTTGTGTGACTGAGTACAAAAGGAGAATATGTTGGAGTGGACTGGCTGAGCTGGAGGATGTAGAGGGATTAAGTGTCTTTCAAAGAAAAAGTCTGTGTAGGACACCTCTGATTCCTGCTTGGAAGAATTTGGGACCTTTTTGTTGTTTCAGTTCCAAGTTAATTTTGCGACATCTTAATAATCACTTTTCCTCTCTGATTTGGGGTAATTACTAGCAACAAATTGTATGCAGATCACAGAGCCTGTGTTACTCAGCCTCTCAGCAGTGGATAATGAGCTCTTTAATGTGACATATTTAAGCAATTATCAGTTGGTTTAGTCAAACACGGCAAGCTGGCAGAAAATCTACACATCTAAATCAAAGTTTCACGACCGCACCCTTCAGGCCATACGTTTCCATGCCTACCCCGTTCAGTGCATTCGAGCTTGTTGAGCACACATGTGAAGATCTATTGATGAACAAATAATGACAAAGTTCTAGGGGTACTGCCCTTCTTTTCCTTCAAGTCTTTGTCATTCGGCTGATTGACTCCATCTGATTCTGGATCTGAATCTGAGTTGAGAAGATCAAATGGAATTTCCTTTTTCTTTGAAAAATTCTCCATATTTGCTGAAATCATGTGATGAGGATAGAAAACATAGGATGCTCATTGTGTGGTGATGATATACTAAATTTCATCATATATTTGTTAAAAATCTGTCTGAACTTTCACTTTGAACAACTTGAAAAGAAAACTATTGAAACAAAAAAACAAACTGAAAGAAACTGTGATATTCTATATAATCCTAGGAATTAACATTTGTCACTAAATTGAATAGACGTCACTCAAGGATTTAAAAAAAGATTGAGCTCAGTAGAACTATGTTAAGAGGAGATCCAAACTAGGCTCAGAATTGGAAGGACGTGCAACAAACTTTGAGCATTTAGCACCTGCAGCTAGCGTCATGAATTTGCCTGAGAAAGGGAAGTTTTGTTCTGTACCAGGCTGGAAGGAAAATCAAACATTCAAACAACTCTGGGCAATTTCATCACAGTCCATTCTATTTGCTTACCAGGCTAATTAGCAATTAACTTTCAAAGAGCTGTGGCTAGATTGAGTAATGGTGTTTCATTTGCAATCAGAAGTCTTAATATCTGGGTTAGCTACCATTTCTGGATGAAAATGGTACCTGACCCCAATGGGTTACACGGGTCACCAGTCTATCATCAGGCACCACAGAGACTCATGAGACAAACAATCGTTCACACACACTCAATGATTTTTGGTTAGCCCAACGTGTTTTTGAGGACCGTTGAAGAAAATCGTTGTGGGAGTCCTTGGAGAAAGCTATGAATGCACAGGGAGAACATCATCATACTCCTTACAGACAAGCCCAGGATTAGGACTGACTTACAGGGAACTGCACCATCTGCGATGCAGATTCCTACTTGGAAGGTCAAATTTCTCACCAACCTAGACCTTAAACAGGTCTTTATGTAGCACATTTTAAAACAACACAAGATGACCGAAGTGCTTTGCTAACAAACAGTGAAAAAGAGAATACCATTAAATAGTAAGTAAAACTAAAAACTAGTAAGTAAAAATAAAATGATGCTCTATTCAATCAGAGGCAATCGAAAATAGATGAGTTTTAACAGATTTTTGAAAGATTTTATGGCCTGAGTATTAAATGGTTTCTATCTCTCTAAATAAGTAATTTATGTGGTACTGGACAATTGTAGGTTCCTGAATTTATTTGAATTATATGAAAAATGTACGACTTGTGTTTTGGTAGGAAACCGATTCTAAATTAGGTAGAGGTTGTTGATTTAAATATAGCACACACAATAGATCTAAATGTAGGTACTTAATATGTGAAATAGTTTATTGGGAATGAGCACAACTCTGACCGCTAGATGGAGACAAAGTGTGTTGTATTTGATGAATTTGCATCAAAGGCCTTCAGTGGTACACAGACGGCACAGTGGCAGTGAGATAGTTTGAGGTGAATTAGTGACAAGAATGAGTTAATGATTATGTTCCCAGAATCTGAATGCATAAAAATGGAGATAATTATTTTTATTGCTGATTATATCTACTCAACTTACTGAAAAAAGTAATCAACAAGGCCTAAAGGCAGTTAAGTTGGGGGTTAAGTTATTCCCAGATGTCCAGTTCTTTATGCTGTCAGCAGCATATCCCTGGTTTTAACATCCACTCTTCTGCATCATATGTACTTCCTTCCTGTAGCCTTACATGTATGACCAAACTTGATTTATTGTTGCCTGTCTCAGTTCCTCTATAAACCTAAAGGCAACCAGATTAAATCACGTTAAGAAGGTTCTGCATTAACTAGTTTAGCTTACCTAGGTCACCTTGGTCTCCTACACTCATTCATTTGTGTATTGTGTGTCCTGTGTACGATATAATAACTGGTTTAAAACCAGCATCCCTCTGAAACAGGTAAATAAAATCCCTCAAACTGTAGTCTGTTGATATTCGTTGGGCAACACTAAAGTGGTTCTGTGTTTCTGTACCTGGAGAATAGCTGTAGAATAGATTGAGTGCAGGAATAATTTAATGCCGAAGTATGACTGTTCAATAAGCTTTACAAAGTGGGAATTTCACCAGATACAAGCTGGAAGAAGGCCTTTCATTAGCTGTCCTCTTAACTTAGCTTATATCTATACATATACAGTCATATTCAGTCAATTAGAATATGGGTTCTGAAGAGGCTTGTTTGTCACATTACAAGTACCTTTTAAAAAACTTTAAGCAGGTATTAAACATACTTTTCATTAAGCATACATTTCTTTATTACATCTTTCCTTATTGGCCTGGTGTAATATTCTAATATTACACCAGGCCATAAATGTGGTGTTTTCATTAACTGTAAGTGAGAAATCATCATACTGAACAGAAGTAAAGGCTTGAAAACATCAGTCTGATGAAGTAATCTATATATTGTGTTTTACTTGTTGCATATATGTGTGCTTGTATATATTTATTAACTATAAAAGAAAATGTATATTTGTATATATGTTATTTTGATGTACAAGTGAGTAGGTGTGTGCATATAAATTAATGTGTCTGAAACGGTGCACAGGCATTTATTTACATTAGATGTGTATTAAGGCTGTTGTACATAGACAAGACAATCTATCATTTTATCAGTGACTATGGAGGAAATGGATAGGATTAAACAATATGCCTTAGGTAGGTGTTTCTGGATTTATTGTGTATTTTACTGTACGGATGCATGTTTTAAATAAAGTCTTTCAACTTTTTCATTTTTTCACATGCCTCTGCTCTCTTTAATGCAAGTAAACTTAAAGCTTTTTCCTGCTGTTCATATTTTAACGCTTGTTTGAAATAAAGGTGGGATTTAGAGCTCTGTTAAACTTTTAACTCTTTGTCAGTTTAAACTGAAACACACTAGGAGCTTCACTAGGAGTTTAACAGAAATGTTCTTCCCAGTTGGGGTTTAGAAACCCTTAGATTTTAGCTTCTCTGAATATTTTGCACGCTCTACACATGAATATATTATTTTCTTCAAGAGATATAAATAATACAAAAATATAAACCTCTCCAGCTTCTTCCCACAGTCCAAAAGCATGCCTGTTAGGTTAACTGGTGTCTAAATTGCCTTTAGGTGTGGATGGTTGTTTGTCCTGTGTGTGTCTGTGTTGCCCTGCGATGGGCTGGCAACCTGTCCAGGGTGGACCCCGCCTCTCGTCTATAGAACCCTGGAGATAGGTTCCAGCACCCCGCTCGATGAGGGGAAGCCATAGGGAAGAAGTGGGAACAAAAAATGGATGGATGATTAAGAAATGATTTCACCTGTCTCATTTCTTTTCATAAATATATAAATTCATTTTAAACTTTGTTCTCCCCCAGTCATGTCAATTTAGTTCACTTTATTTATATCTTATCATCATCCTTCCATTATTGATTCCCCTGGTCCTTCTCTTAAACATTTGGGTTTCTGCTACCTGAGACAAGCTGAAGAAGCTCTGCTGACTACACAGAGAAAATGTTTAAAATAATTTCAGCAATAAACCGAACTTGAATTCATTACGATCAAATTGGAATTACTTTGAATCTGTCTGTATGAGTGGATACAATTACCTTTTTTTCTGTAAAGTGTCTTAAGACGACATTTGTTTTTAATTGGTGCAATAAAAACAAACTGAACTGAATAGACTGGATCTGCCAGCCGCATGGGGAGGACATTGATGCATGACTGTGTGTGTGACTGATTATAGTCCGCGTACTCGTCGTCTTCCGCTTCATCCGGGGACGGGTAGCGGGGGCAGCAGACTCAGTAGAGACACCCAGCTGTCCCTCTCCTCAGACACCTCCTACAGCTCTTCTGGGGGGAGCCCAAGGCGTTCCCAGCCCAGCCGAGGGACATAGTCCCTCCAGCATGTCCTGGGCCGTCCCGTGGGCCTCCTCCCGGTGGGACATGCCTGGAAAACCTCCCGAGGAAGGCGTCCAGAAGGCATTCGGTGGTAGATGCCTGAGCCACCTCAACTGGCTCCTCTCGTTGTGGGGGAGCAGTGGCTCTATTCCGAGCCCCTCCCGGATGGCCGAGCTCCTCACCCTATCTCTAAGGGAGTGCCCGGCCACCCTACGGAGGAAGCTCATTTCAGCCGCTTGTATCCGTGATCTCGTTTTTTCGGTCATGACCTAAAGTTCATGGCCATAGGTGAGGGTAGGAACGTAGACTGACTGGTAAATCGAGAGCTACGCTTTTCAGCTCAGCTCTCTCTTCACCACAATGGACAGCGTCCCCATTACTGCGGCCGCCGCACTGATCCTTCTTTGGATCTCCCGCTCCATTCTCACCCCACTCATGAACAAAACCCCAAGATACTTGAACTCCTCCAACCTGAAGAGGACAAGCCACCCTTTTATGGGCGAGAACCATGGCCTCTGACTTGGAGGAGCTGATCTTCATCCCAGCCGCTTCACACTCGGCTGCGAACCGCCCCAGCGCATGCTGTAGATCTTGGCTAGAGGGGGCCAGCAGGACCACGTCATCTGCAAAAAGAAGAGACGAAAGCCCACTGGTCCCCAAACCAGACCCCCTCCGGCCCTTGGCTGCACCTAGAAATCCTGTCCATAAAAGCTATGAACAGGACCAGGGACAAAGGGCAGCCCTGCCGAATTCCAACATGCACTGGAAACAGGTCCAACTTAGTGCCGGCAATGCGGACCAAACTCCTGCTCCGCTTGTACAGAGACCGGATGGCCCCTAATAAAGGGCCCCCAGATGAACCGTCACTGACCGCCACGCAATGTTGAACCATGACAGCCCCACAAAATCCAGAGACTTGAGGTACTCAGGGAGGATCTCATCCACCCCCGAAGCCCTGCCACTGTGGAGCTTTTTAACCACCTCGGTGACTTCAGCCTGGCTGATGAAAGAGTCTAACCCCGAGTCCCCAGCCTCTGCTTCCACCAGGGAATGCGTGACGGCAGGATTGAGGAGATCCTCGAAGTACTCCTTCCACCGCTCGATAATGTCCCCAGACGAGGTCAGCAGCTCCCCACCCACACTGTAAACAGTGTTGGCGAAGCACTGCTTCGCCCTCTTGAGGCGGTTTGCCAGAATCGCTTCGAGGCCAACAGGTAGTCCTTCTCCATGGCCTCACCAAACTCCTCCCAGGCCTAGGTTTTTGCCTCTGCCACAGCCCGGGCCGTGTCACGCTTGGCCTCACGGTACCCGTCAACCGCCTCAGGAGTCCCACAAGCCAACCACAGCCGATGGGACTCCTTCTTCAGCTTGACAGCGTCCGTTACTGCTGGTGTCCACCACCGGGTTCGGGGATTGCCAGCACGACAGGCACCACAGACCTTACGGCCGCAGCTACGGGCAGCAGCATCGACAATAGATGCGGAGAACATGGTCCACTCAGTCTCTAGGTCTCCAACATCCCCCAGAATCTGGTCAAAGCTCTCCCAGAGGTGGGAGTTGAATACATCCTTGGCCGAGGGCTCTGCCAGACATTCCCAGCAGACTGTTGTGACTATGAATCTGAAAATATTATTTATTTAATATTAATATTTTATCAAATAATATTTCGGTCTGTTAAGGGTTGTCCTGTGAATACCAGTCTAGTAAGGAGGTGGTAATAGGACAAAATCAATAATGAAAGGGCTGAGCCAAGCTCTGGCATTACTGAACAGCAAAACTCTGCACACACATGGAATGAATTCACACAATTTCTTAAAATACAAGAATTTATTAACAAAAATAAGTCAACTCAAAGTCAAACATATTTCAATCAACAAACTCTTTACTATGCTAAAACAATCCAACTAAACTACCAAGCAGAATTAAAGAATAAGGAAGACTAATGCGCTAAGTACAATATAAACAAGTTGATTAAAGATGATTGAAAATCATCACCAAAAGAGTGATCCAACATTACCATACAATTTTTATGTTTGAGAACCAAGGATTATCTTGAAGAATCTGGAAATAAAGTTAAGTTAGTCTTGGAACTAACTTAGGTAATAATCAGCATACCTTTAGACAACCATTCACAATGCAAGATCAGATAAAATATTATTTTAATCAAATAATGTTTTAAAGAATGATCTGCTGAATAAAACCAACCTTCTGGATGACTAATTCTCTACGGTATCTCATTAGCTTTATTTATTAAAATATTATTTAAAGAAATATTTTTAAGGAAATGGTCAAATATATAAGGAAATATTTTGGAAAAGAACCAAATCAAGCACGTGTTTTTAGCTGTTAGCAGTTAAAGCTAACAAAAGAAACTGATAGCTTAGCATCAGAATCAAACACACCTTTAAAATACCGTCAAGAAAAGGGTTAAATGTCCGCCAGCCAACCAAAACTGCACAGTTACTGTAAACACGGTGCCGCTGGCCTTCCTTCAGACTGGGAAAACCGTTCCACTCGGCTTCGTAGAGACAGCGTCTCTACTGGGGACTTCTCTGGAACACAGTTTGCTTCTGAGGGGCCTCAGAGAGAGAAAGTCAAGCCAGGCTTGTACCAGGCCAGACCTGCCTTCCTCCAGTACCAAAGTAGTCTTAAATCGGCCGACCGTGGCGACATTGGTAGAGGTTCGTCCTGTAACTGGTTGGTCGCCGGTTCACTGGTGGGCTGCCGGCACCCACCATGCCTACCGGCATGCCTACTGGCTTTGGTCAGTCTGCCCCAGGGCAGCTGTGGCTACAATGTTAGCCTGCCACTGTCAGTGTGTGAATGTGTGTATGAATCGGTGGACTGCTTATTGTAGTGTAAAGAGTTTTGGGGTCTCTGGGGACTTGATAAAGCGCTATACAAGTGCAGGCTATTTACCATTTAAATAACCTAAATTTTAAATGTTAATTAATTACAAGGAATTCTCACCAAGTCACTTTTAAAATGTGAGATTGATGGATCCTAGCGGTGGCAATCGTGGGCTTTGTGGTCAGTCTTCCAATCTCTTGACTTCTGTTGAAGTTGGAGGCTAGAAGATGATTTTCTTCCAAACACTAATCTTGCTATCTCAACAGCCACTCAAAGGATCCTGCAAACAATGTCAAAACTGTGGTGGCACCCGATAATTAAAAAAAACAGACTGAAGTCAGCTGCAACCTTGCCTCTCTGTTCTGTGATCTTAGACACTGGTTCTTTGTTTTTCTCTGGCACCTAGAGCTTCTCAGGATCAAAGCAGTCCTCAAAAACAATAATCACAAACCCCCTCTTCTAACTTGGGGTCAAGACCCGTATCACCCTGCGCAGAGCTCCATAAGATCACTAGTGAATTACAAGGCCACAATGATAAATTATTTAAATGTCAGTTTATTCTTCAGTACGGCAGACCAGATCTGCACACACAATACTGAAAACGAAGCCCCAATCCATCTAACGATCTCCTGCTCAATCCCTTGTAAACGACACACCAAGGTACCCAAACTCCTCTGCATGTGGCAGATATTGAACTCCTAACCCGAAGAGATCTATTCACCCGTTTCCGGTTGAGAACCATTGCCTCATACTTAGAGGAGCTGAATCTCATCCTGGTTGTTTTCACTGCTCTATCTAAAGGTCATAGAGGTCAGTGAAGGTCATGGATTGAAGACATTAATAGAGTCAGATTATCTGCAAAAAGCAAAGATGAAACCCTAAGGTTCCCACAGCAGACCCCCTTTTCTCCATGACTGCACCTCACAAGGTCTTGCTTTGGGTATACAATGGCTGGATACCCTTAAAAACCTACCCTGCTACACTATACTACAGCAGCGTGCCCCACCAATAACTTTGAGGGACAACGTTGTAAACCTCCAGATACATAAAATGTGAAGCAGACAACCAAACTCCCATTACTCCAAGCAATGACATGAGAGTCAAGATCTGGTCCACTGTTTACGATTAAAGTCAAACTGCTCCTCCTTAATCTGAAGTTTGACAATGGGGTTTGGAGCCACATTTTCAACACAACACCCTAGAGTGAGCTTTCAAAAATAGCATGACAAATGTGAGTCTTCAGTAGTTTTTCCTAATCACAGTCCTCCAGTTAACACCAACGTAACATTGAAATGTTCCCTATGGGCATAACAAATCCCCAGATAGCATTCCTTCCAGAACACCATCGAGGGACGCCAAGCTGAACTACTGTTTTGCACATAATCACAGACAGCAGAATATTCCCGCAAAAGAGGTGACCCTATCACTCATTGAGAACTCCTACACCAAGGCACTAAGCCAGGGGGTTGTAGGCACCCCCACACCCCCCCTGACACTTCTCTATCTGGGCAACTTTTGTCTTTTAACCTCACGCATCAGCCTATGGCTTCTCACCCTCCTGCATGATGCTGTTCCAATTCCCAAAAGTCAGATTATCCCGCCCTCACCCGCTAACTAACCCTTGTGTTCCCCCCTGCAGGTGGTTGGTCCACATGGAGGGGACTTCCTGATTCTTTTTTGGTCTGAGCCTGCTGAGCTCCAGGAACCAAGGCTAGACCAACAGGTGTGCACTTGGCAGCTCCTCCTTGATGCAGTATGGTGCTCCAGCATCCCTAGTTAGAGTGTTGTTGTGGTCTTCTATTTACAACATTCCTACAGCTGGAGTACAATGTCTGTACTGCAGTCCTCCTGCAAGGTCAATGATGTAGAAAGCCAGTTTTCATATTCAACATATCACTTTATTGTTTTGTCATTGTAGATTTTGTATATAGACAATCTGTAAAAGAAACAGAAAAAAAAACATCGCTCTAAAAGTCATCAAGATCATCATGCTTCTGGCTAAAACAATGACAGGAATTAGAACAGAAAGCGTCACAAACAGCCAAACGTAACAAATACAAAGCTCTTATTTACACTGGAAACTCAGTTCTGTGTATATGTTCACACACAGGACTCAGGCTTCTTAAGTCTCTTTAAAAAAATCTCTCCTGGCACGTGCACCTCAGCAACAGGAGAGGAGTGTTTCTGTCTTTAAATCAGGCAAAAGTAAAGAGGACTCAGAAAGTTTGATAAGATTCCACAAGCTGAAGATTAATGGACAAGAATTCACCAAGCCACACAGACAACTTCAGCTGATTTGGGCTCATCTTGCTCTCTTCCAGGAACTTGTTTGTAGTTAAAAATAAGTTTGGGAGGTATGATTATGAGGCAGATAAGGACCAGGAAATGAAATATTTCAACTTCCTTGGTTGAAATGACGGAAGATCCAATCACCTTTACCCTGTGCAAGAAACAACCCCCACCCCCACAAATGTAGCATTTATTTAAAACCACAAAACGAATACGACAAATGTTACTGCCATTTTATTTGTTTAAGAGCTTGATAAGCCCGTGTAGTTCAGACAGTTTGGGACATTTTTTGTGATTTCAGGAAATTAGAAAATTCATACCAGTTATTCAAATCAGAAGCTGCAGTTTTTATGTGATAGGTGATTTTCAGATAAATCTTACACGCACCGAAAGCCTCGTCTTAGATGTAAAGGAAGAAAGCCGATTTCAAACACTATTTCTTCCTGCAAGAAGTTAAAAATAAAGTTCTTTCTCAAGTTTGTGCCACTGATCAAAAATGTGTTTTTACTACTATAAAATTTGATGGCTCATCTTTGGGGAGCCCTTTACTAGACCGTCTTCTGAACTCTATCCTTAAGTTATTTTTAAATTTAATATATTATAGGGAAGAACGTAACTTGATCATAGATGTACAAATCTGTAACATCAGCTGATAGAGCAACTCTGACTGTACATGTGTTTTAGGAACATTGTGGTAATGCAGGACAGATGAAGCTCTGCTGAAAGCCATTTTCACACATGTACCGCCATCCTGAAGGCTATGGAGAAGTCATGGAGCCACTTAAAGAATGTAAAACTCCTCCAAACATCCAAGATTTTTCAACTAACTCCTCAGGAAGATTGTGGAGCAAGATCTGGATAACAGAAGTTACATTTCTGAATACCTTAGCTGACACAATGTGTCAAAAGAAGCTTGATTTGCATCATTTTATGTGCTCTATGTCAGACCCAAACATTAACGTGTGAAAAATGGCTGAAAGCACATTTACAGTTACTGCCAGTAATACAGCTCTGATTTTAAAACAAAGAGGTACACACACTTAAAATTTACTGTGATTTTTTTTTAAACAAGCACGGCCCTTTAATATTAGCTTTAAATGTTGCACTCTCTCCATTACTGCATAGTTCTGTAGGCCCTGGCACTGCGAAGGCTACACTGATGCCACTGTTAAAGACACATCAGTATGTTCTGCTTTGGATGCCAACAGTTCCTCCTCTATGCTGTTTGTCCCGTGGCTGCTCCAACTGCAGGCCACGGATGTGGCTGCTTGGTCCAAAAATTTCCTTTCAGCCGAATCAGGAGCTGTTCTGTAACATTTAGAATAAACGAACCAGTATGCTGAGATGAATGGGAGATCCGTTGTTATGGCTGAATATTATTGTTGTGGGTAACTTGGTTCCAACTGGACACAGAAACTGAAGTAAAAAAGTTATAGAATATTTAATTGATGCATTTCTTGTATTACAAAGTAAAACAGCCCAGCATAATTCCCATCAGTTAAACAAACACCAAAACCCTGACCCATAAGGTCTTTGAACTGAAACCAATGTCCCCTCTGACAGCAGAATCAGTGGAAAGTCTAAGACGCGATAAGTGGGACGAAATCATGACAAAATAGCATCCCAGGAGATAATTAAAACAAACAAGTCCCATATCAATCTTATGATGGCCAAAGGGAAAACTTTAAGTTAGAAACAAAATTAAAAAAAGTCTGCAGAAAAAATAGTCTGACAAACTTTGGCCCACTGTGTTTGTGTGCAGCAACAGGAGACACGAATTGTCCCAGAAGAGGAGGTCTTCCTCTAGGTCTCTGTCCTGACATGGAGGAATGGGAGGCAGGGAGGAACAGAAACAACAGGCTTTGCTCTGCTGTTATTCCACCATGTGGCCAGCAGATGGGGTTGTTGCATAATAACAATATGCTCCTGCACGTAAGTCAGTGCTAGTTGGACAAAAAGAATAACAAAAAAAACATAAAAAAAATGTATGTGAGAAAAATAAACCAAAAACTATGACAACAGCAGCGCCGCCAAGGAATCAGTCGATCTTCACTGCAGCATAGATTTTCCTGATGAACATGTAAGCTGCATAAAAACCGATTGTGCCTGTTAGCAGCCAGAAGGACAACACCATCAGAGTGGTGTAACCAAAGTACAACAGGGAGGGGATGAACTCCACGATGTCCAACTGGGAAGAAATCAGACAAAAAGGAAATCAGGCAAAGTTCTTTCGAAGTAAATCAGTGTTATTTACAGTATTATTACCACTACTGACTACTGATTGAAAAAGTAAAAGTTCCTTTTCCTTTTAAAAGTCTGACAATTTTCCGACAAAACACCCAAAGCTCACCCATCCATTAGCTCATTGGTGGCACACAAATGGTAGAATGCTGCCACCTGCTGGTGTAACTTAGTCCCTCCGCTGTATCTTAACCAAGAACCATTAGAGGAAAAGAGATTTGCATCTCACTAAACATAAAACAATGTAAAAACTATCAGAAAAATAGTTTATATTTACATTTTAATAAGAAAATGGCATTTTGCTAAATAATTACACCCTTCTCAATAATGTATGGAAAAATGTTATTAGCAATATAGCAATCAAACCCTTCTTATCAATGCTGACCAGGTTCTGCATGTTTTTCTATTTTATTTTGACGTTTCATCCTTGGAGATGGACTCAGTCTTTGAAGGTTTGAAGGCCTCCTTGCAATCGCCCTAATCATTAGCTCCCTCATCAGATTCTCTATTAGATTCAAGATTGGACTCTGGCTGGACCTCAACAAAACATTAATGTTACTTCTAGTAAGAGCTGCACGATATATTGAATCTTCATCACAGTATCATAGTGGGTATTATGCCGCTTTGAACCGTTACTGTTTTATGATTAGGTGTGAGCCTCTTCCGTTTCTTTTTATTGGTGTAGAGGTGCTGGAGAGGCACAGTTAGATGGACACAATTCTGCACCATGAGTTTGGTGTGTATTCTGTTCAGTGAGCTCCACTGTTTGTTCTGTGCATGAAATAACGCTGCCTTCCAGCGATTCTACTTTGACCAGCAGCTGAAGTACAAGTTAGGTCTGCCACAGTATTTTTGTAATCACTCCTGTGTTTCCGCCACCTCAGCGAACAGCTTCCTGTGCTGCTGTCATATGGCCATGACCAATCAGTGAACACCAGTCTGTTCACGTCACATTTTGGCCCTGCTCAGCCCAGATGGGACCTGCTGATGAGCAGGTACCAAGAAAGCCAGTACCGGCCGGAAAAGCCAGTAATGGAAACTGTCTCAAAGTGGCGGAGTGGAGTGGAGTCAGCCACAGTAGAGCCCATGAAAAGGGGGCTTTAATGGCCACCCCTGATGAATATTTCAGTACCTGAAACACTAAAGCTGACATTTTGGGGACATTTTGTAATAGAAAAGAAAGAAAAGGGTCAGAAAAATGTGTGTTCATAGTATTAAATATTGTTATAACAATTTTCAGTAACAGAATCCCAAACATTTATTTCCCTAAACTCAAGCAGCCCTACTTTTAGTCAGAAGAAACATGATGGTTAAATTGAAAGATTGCCTTAAACCTATCACTGCCTTGAGTCATTTTGGGCTTAACTTTATACATTAAAAAATATCAGCCACAGTAGCTGGCAAAAAAAAAAAAAAAACATTTTAATTTCCACACTGTTAAAGCCTTTAATTATTCCTAATCACAGTAGACTACTGTCCAGTTAAAAGATAATCTTGAGTTTCTTCTGGTTTTTACCTTGTTGACAAAGTAGAAGATGGCATAAATAAGGACGTAGAAAGCAGAGCCTCCAGACACCAGGAAGGTTCTCCACCACCATCGATAGTCCTGACAGTGAGAACAGAGACATCATGGTACATCATGTTTGTTCATGTGACACAAAAGGCAAGACAAGGTGGTTCATTACTGAATAAAACGATCTGATCTGGAACATTCCTATTAGCGTCACACAGACCATGTCAACAATCATTTATCAAAGACAGCTGCACAGGAAAACTAAATAGGACATTGAAAGTAACTGTAGAACCTGATCTGTGTTTGGACTGTTTTGATCCTGTGGAGCTTCCTGAGTTATCAGAAATATTAGCTTCATCTAAACCTTCAACTTGTATCTTAGACCCAATCCCAACCAAATTATTTAAGGAAGTGTTCCCTCTGATTACCAGCCCCATTTTAGATATGATTAATCTATCTTTAGTAAATGAATATGTACCACAAGCTTTTAAGGTAGCTGTAATTAAACCTTTGCTTAAGAAACCTTCACTTGATCAAGATGACTTGAAAAATTACAGACCTATATCCAATCTTCCGTTCTTATCTAAAATTCTTGAGAAAATAGTTGCTAATAAATGTGTCAGCATTTACACACCAATGACCTGTTTGAAGAGTTTCAGTCAGGTTTCAGAGCTCATCATAGCACTGAAACAGCTCTGCTGAAAGTCACTAATGATATTCTTATTGCCTCAGATAATGGACTTGTGTCTGTACTGGTTCTGTTAGATCTCAGTGCTGCATTTGATACAATCAATCATAATATTATCTTAGAAAGGCTGGAATATGCTGTAGGGATCAGGGGAACAGCGCTAGGCTGGTTTAAATCTTATTTGTCTGACAGATTCCAGTTTGTTCATGTAAATGATAAATCATCTTTAAACTCCAGGGTTTATTGTGGAGTACCACAGGGTTCAGTACTTGGGCCAATTCTCTTTACTATATATATGCTTCCAATAGGTAAAATTATCAGGCAGCATAGAATAAAATTTCACTGTTACGCTGATGACACTCAGCTTTACTTATCCATAAATCCTGATGAACCCAACCAGTTAGATAGACTACAAGCATGTCTTGAAGACATAAAAACTTGGATGACTTTAAATTTCTGCTTCTTAATTCAGACAAGACAGAAGTTGTCGTCTTTGGACCGGAGTCTTTAAAAAAGAAAACTGCTTAGTCAATCACCTAACCTGGATGGTATTAAATTGACCTCCGATAATAAAGTAAAAACCTTGGTGTTATTTTTGACCAGGACATGTCATTTAAATCCCATATTAAACAGGTTTCCAGGATTTCCATCTTTCATCTCCGGAACATTGCCAAAATTAGAAATATCCTGTCCAGGAATGACGCTGAAAAACTAGTCCATGCATTTGTTACTTCAAGGCTGGACTATTGTCATTCTTTACTATCAGGGTGTCCACAAAATGCAGTTAAAAGCCTTCAGCTGATTCAAAATGCTGCAGCAAGAGTTCTGATGAAAATTAAAAAGAGAGATCATATTTCTCCTACTTTAGTTTCCCTTCATTGGCTCCCTGTTAAATCCAGAATAGAATTTAAAATTCTCCTCCTCACATATAAAGCCCTTAATGATTTAGCTCCATCATACATCAGAGATCTGATTGTTCCATACGTTCCTAACAGGGCACTTCGTTCTCAGACTGCAGGTTTACTGGTGGTTCCTAGAGTCTCTAGAAGTAGAATGGGAGGCAGATCCTTTAGTTATCAGGCTCCTCTCCTGTGGAACCAGCTCCCAGTTTTAGTCCGTGAGGCAGACACCCGGTCTACTTTTAAGGCTAGACTTAAAACTTTCCTTTTTGATAAAGCTTATAGTTAGAGTGGCTTAGGTTATCCTGAGCTATCTCTGTAGTTATGCTGTTATAGGCTTAGGCTGCTGGAGGACATAATGACCACTTTCACCCTCTTTGCTACATTCTCACACTACTCTTCCATTTTGTATTATTTGCTGTTATTTCACTTTTAACTTTGTTCTCTCTTTTCTTTTCTAGAAGTTACACCTGGCCTGACTCTGTGTTAAAACCTGTGACACCTTTTGGAGAGGGGAATCCCCAAGCTTCTGCTGGCAACAACTTAATGCTCCCCCTTACCGATTATCCACATGCCCTGTTTTCCCCAGTTTTTAACCCTTTCTCTCTCCTAGACATAGCTACTGACTGAGCTTTTACTGTAACTAACTCTATGTGCCCTTTTTTCAGACTCAAAAACTTGAAAACTGGCTCAGAGTTTATCTGTTCCTTCTTTCTAGGTTAAAAACGAGTAAAGGAGCTACATCCACTAACATTTAGTTTTCCCTTCCAAGAAAAGTACCCCCTGGATCAGTGCTTCTTTGTTCTCTCTGTGTCTCTGCTCTGTTCTCTCAACCTCCAGTCGGTCGTGGCAGATGGCCGCTCACACTGAGCCTGGTTCTGCTGGAGGTTTCTTTTCCTGTAAAAGGGAGTATTTCCTCTCCACTGTCGCTACATGCATGCTCAGTATGAGGATTGCTGCAAAGTCAACGCCAGTGACTGTCCACTGTCTCTACATGTTCATCCAGGAGGAGTGAATGCTGCAAGTCACTGACTGGATGCAATCTGCTGGGTTTTCCCTTAGATAGAAAAACTTTTTATCCAATTTGAAAAAAATAAAAGGAATCTGGCCTTTTGTTCAATGATTAAGATTAATTTGGGAATGTATGTACCTGACTTTTGTGAAGTGCCTTGAGACGACATGTGTTGTGAATTGGCGCTATAAAATAAACTGAATTGAATTAAAACTGAATTTATGGACACACCTGTTTATTTGATTGTCAACCCCAATGGCAAATCAGCCAATGAAATGGAAGCAATTCAATACATTTAGAAATCAAAAGAAAAAATATGATCTGCAAAGGCTCAAACTGAGGATCAGAATGAGGAAGAAATTGGACATAAGAAACTCTGAACATGACATTTGATTATCAAGTGAATTCTGGGAGTTTATTTCACGTTTAAAATTGTAGGATGTTTCCTGATTATATCCAGCAACATGTATATACAGAATGCTGATGACCAGGAGACTCATTTGAAAGAGTACACAGCTTTCATACTAAATGTTTGCGGTAGGGAGAAATTCTGAAACTTGCGGCGCACAAAAAAAAATTTAAAAGATGTACGTGTGCGTAAACATGTTACCGCACACGTACCCTTCATACATCCTAATTTGCGGTGAATCCTGCGCAGCTGCACGTGGCGCTTGGACCACCTGGTCCCCGCCCCCCTTAAATACATATGCAAAGTAGTATAAATAACCAGAAGGCACCCACCATGTGTACTAATAACCATGGCAAGGGTGCTATTACAGTCCAAAACTGTTTCTTTCGGTGGAAAAACGCTAAGAGAGACTGTGTCTACACACCATAGGGCCTCTTTGTAGTCAGTTACAGCAAATCAACAACTTCTTAAATGACATCAGTGACTCAAACCTGGCGAAAATAAAAATGTTTGTCGGCTCGTACCTGTTTATTTCTACGATGTGTGTATCTAAACCAAAACTGGAAAACTGTCACCACACATACTAGGTGAAGTACCGTAAATTCCGGACTATAAGCCGCTACTTTTTTCACACACTTTGAACACTGCGGCCTACACAACGGTGCAATGCATGTTTTTTTTCATGCCGCCAAAAAATTTTCCTGGTAACAGTAGACTAATGAAATTGATGAGTAGTTCACAGAGGTCCTATGAACTTGTACGATAAATCAAAAGCACTTTCACAATTCAATTACCGGTATTGTAAATCAGACATTTATATTCACCCTCATCAACATGGAAAATCACCAACGGGTTTCGAAAGGCTGGACCAGGTGCGCTCAAGTGAGAGCGTCAACGAAGAGCCTGAAGTGAGTGACGAGATCCTGAGGCTGTTCAATTCGGACACTGAAGAAGAGGACTTTGATGGTTTCAGTGCGCAGGAAGAAGATGAAGAAGGTGATCAATGACTTTTGACCTGGTAGATATTGGAATACTGGAATGTTGTTTGTGCACTGTTCAGTAAAAAAGCTTTAACAACGAAATTTGTGTGTTACTGATAACGTACGTATATTTAAAGGTATCTGTGTTACAGGCACTGTTCGAAAAAAAGCCTTTGAAATATGCATTTGTTTATATTACCATTAAGTTAAAGGTTAAAAAATCCTCACGTGTTAATATCTTTCTGTGTAAATATCTCATATTACAAAGTGGGACACTCACGGCTTAAAATCCGGTGCGGCTTGTACAAGTATAAAATTGGTTTTCTTTCTAAAATTAGAGCATGGGGCTTTTAATCAGGTGCGCTCTGCAGTCTGGAATTTACGCTACTTTAAATCTTTACAACCGTTCAGGACGTCACATAAAAAAACTGAAAATTACCTAGAAGCAGCCGTCGCGCACGGAGGTTTGTTCCCAACACAACTATTATTATTAAATTAATAATTATTTTGATAGTATAAAGGAATCATGAGTTGAAGAGGCCAACGTGCCTTTGCATTAGTGACACATTTGCCCATCAAAAATAGGTTGCACATATATTGAATTACATTTTATTCATAAAAGCATTTTCACTTACAGATGGAGCCCTTATAGCAATATGAGTGCAGTCTATAGCTCTGATTACATTCAGAAATCGGCTCAACACTGTAAATGAGAGTCACAGTTTAGGGTAGAACTTTTTATAGGTGAGCAACATACCGATGAGGCCGACCCCTAGGCTGGCATGCCCGGCTCAGGGATGACTGTTAAATACTCGACCTGTCAGTCAGTTCCCTCTGAAAAGCTCCGGTTGAAAGGACTGCAGCGTAGTGGGAACTGGAACCGGCACCGGAGACTCACGGTTCCTCCTGGTTTCCCTCTTTAACACTGAGGCAGCTCGAGCTCCAAAATAGTCGCCCTGGGTAATCTAAACTGGCTGATCAGCCATGAGCCAAAGCTCATGTGCCAGCAGATCAGTACGATCTCTGAAAAAAACGCTTTCTCCAACTTCTTCCATTGGCCATGTCCTCCAGCTGTGCCAAAGCTGCCATCGTTCCACAATAACGCACAACTTTATGCAGCTATTTATGGACATGTGTGATTGTCTCCAGCTTGTCCACCATAGGAATAATCAAACCTGACATGTTTGGAATTAATCTGCTGATCCGACAACGTTTTCTTTTTCAGTGAGAATGAAAGTACCCCTTAAATGCTTCACATTCATTTTATGCTCCTCAGCGCACAGACCACTGAGCATTTCCATCTACTGGTGACAGAAACAGAGGAAGTTTTACAGTTTCCATCCGACTGAGGTTGTTTCCATTATGCCTTTGCTCATACAGAGACCGTTGTCCAATCAAAGAACTCCATGTGACCACAGAGAAGAACATGAGAGTTGGTCCCATCCAGGCGGGATGGTCTTACCTCTGCACACAGCTGGAAATAAACCATCACAATGCTGATCTGAGAGCAGGACACCACCAGGATGATGAATACCAGGAACAGAAAGCCAAAGAGGTAATAAAACTGATTCTCCCAGATGGCCTGTAGGTGGTGACACACACATTGATGAGGATGTTAGAGTGTGTAGATCTAACCATCACCATCATTTCTTAATGTAGGAGGAACGTCCTTACAATTGATGATCTGAGCTAAGATACACTGTGACTTACACTGAAAATGAAGAAGAGCTCGATAAACATGGCACCAAACGGTAAGATCCCAGCCATGAGGATTCTGGGAGGTGGAGGAGGAAAAACATACCTTTAGTTCACAAGTTCAAACACACTGTAAACCTTTAAATGTGAACAATAGACGTACATGTGGACCACACTTACCCTACAAACTTGTTCATGTACCAGCGCTGCTCTGGAACCTGTCTGGGAATCTGGTTGGTGCGCACTGGGTTATCATAAGGCTGTTTACGGAAGCCAAAGTAATAACCTAGGTAGACCAAAGGCATGGAGATGCCGAACCACATGCACAGCAGGGCCAGCATAGTGGTGAAAGGAACCTGCAACACAGACCAAACATCAAGAAAATGAGATGAGCAAAAACCTCCCCTATAATCCATGACCATGCATTTCTTTTGGACTGTACCTCAGCTTAATCACTCACACACCTAGATATAACAGAGCTATTTTATTATTAAACTAGAATTAATAAGAGCACATAGCCTTGAGAAGGTAAAAGTCAGTGTTTCTGTGCATCCTTCTTGCGCTTCTGCCCTCACTAGACATTCACTGAACATCATCAAATTATATTTCTGGAAATATGTGTGGGAATTTCATGCATTGTATGTCTGCAGGATGCCATTGTGAACAACACCTGGAATCCTCTGCTGAAATGTCAGCTCTAGATTAACAAAGTAGCAGACTACTAGTAATCTTACAGGTGTATGCAAAAATACTACTTGAACAATAATAATAAAGAAAAAATAATAATTCTCAATTTTTTATGGCATCCTGAAACAACTATACTGATCAGCGAGTTTTAATTTAATGATCATCTTCGTCAGATGAAGTAAGTGTCAACTAGCTGCATGGCCCCTGGTATGAAGCTGGCTTAGACCTGACACCTTTGAACGCGTGTTCAAGGCTCTTATTTTGAGGTAAGGCAGGAAGTGGTCATTGCCTTTTCACTTCACAGATTTGGTCAAGAAAGAGTTAATGTCGGGCTGGCTGACAACACTTGGTCACATAAACACAGAGGAAGCCTCCAACACTGAATGACAACTGAATCGTTTGTCTGGCAGCATAATGAGTCAACGCCAATGGTTTTGAATATGAATAATTTATAAACACTGTAAGAATAATCATTTGCCACCAACGATGCTGAAGTTGGCTTCTACTTCAGAACTTCCTATCTGCACTAATCCTGACTGGATTTGATCATTTCTATCTTGTCTGGTCAAACCTGAACTTCTTAATCCCTCATTTAGAATAAATTCTTTAAAACACACTATGGATTTCTAAGACCTTTATTTTATTTGAGAAATAATCAAAAGTCATTTTTTGCATTAAGATTACCTTCGATTAGACAAGCATGAAAACGGCAACAGATGGTCTAGTCAAACTCAGACAGAAATATTCTACACCGATTACAGTTTTAGGTTTAGTAGCATTTACTCCAGATCTGTAACCAGTCGAAATCATTTCTGGTTGTATTTAAACTCACCGCTCCTGAGGAGTGTTCACCCCAAATGAAACAGTTCAGAACGAAGCAGATTCCAAACACCACTGCAGGGTACAAAGTGGCCGTCTAGAAGACAAACAAATTAAATACAGACTCGATCGCCTACAATCCTTAAGCAAAGCAAAGTTGGTTTCATGGTTTGAGATCAGTGAACTAAGCTGTGTTTCCATTTTGCACTCATTCACTATACAAAGTATTCAGCTGAGCTGCTGCTGCCAACATGTTTTTCTTCTACAGATGATCCACTTGGCCCTGTCTTCCAGTGTTTAACCCTGTCTCTCCTAGACATAGCTACTGGCTGAGCTTCTACTGTGACTAAATGCATGTGTTCTCTTTCATCGTCTAGACTTGAAAACTGGCTCAGAGTTGATCTACTTAGCTGTATTTCTATCCTAGATGAAGCCACTCAAGAAATTGCTGATGTCATTTACTCTTTCCTCTTTTTAAACATAGAAACTCCTCTCCACTGTCGCTACATGCATGCTCAGTATGAGGGATTGCTGCAAAGTCAACGCCAGTGACTGTCCACTGTCTCTACATGTTCATCCAGGAGGAGTGAATGCTGCAAGTCACTGACTGGATGCAATCTGCTGGGTTTCCTTAGATAGAAAAACTTTTTATCCAATTTGAATAAATAACTGAATCTGGCTGCACTGTTCAATGATTAAGATTAATTGGAATGTATGTACCTGACTTTTGTGAAGTGCCTTGAGACGACATGTGTTGTGAATTGGCGCTATATAAATAAACTGAATTGAATTAAAACTGAATTTTATTGGACACACCTGTTTATTTGATTGTCAACCCCAATGGCAAATCAGCCAATGAAATGGAAGCAATTCAATACATTTAGAAATCAAAATGAAAAAATATGATCTGCAAAGGCTCAAACTGAGGATCAGAATGAGGAAGAAATTGGACATAAGAAACTCTGAACATGACATTTGATTATCAAGTGAATTCTGGGAGTTTATTTCACGTTTAAAATTGTAGGATGTTTCCTGATTATATCCAGCAACATGTATATACAGAATGCTGATGACCAGGAGACTCATTTATGAAAGAGTACACAGCTTTCATACTAAATGTTTGCGGTAGGGAGAAATTCTGAAACTTGCGGCGCACAAAAAAAAATTAGATGTACGTGTGCGTAAACATGTTACCGCACACGTACCCTTCATACATCCTAATTTGCGGTGAATCCTGCGCAGCTGCACGTGGCGCTTGGACCACCTGGTCCCCGCCCCTAAATACATATGCAAAGTAGTATAAATAACCAGAAGGCACCCACCATGTGTACTAATAACCATGGCAAGGGTGCTATTACAGTCCAAAACTGTTTCTTTCGGTGGAAAAACGCTAAGAGAGACTGTGTCTACACACCATAGGGCCTCTTTGTAGTCAGTTACAGCAAATCAACAACTTCTTAAATGACATCAGTGACTCAAACCTGGCTGAAAATAAAAATGTTTGTCGGCTCGTACCTGTTTATTTCTACGATGTGTGTATCTAAACCAAAACTGGAAAACTGTCACCACACATACTAGGTGAAGTACCGTAAATTCCGGACTATAAGCCGCTACTTTTTTCACACACTTTGAACACTGCGGCCTACACAACGGTGCAATGCATGTTTTTTTTCATGCCGCCAAAAACATTTTTCCTGGTAACAGTAGACTAATGAAATTGATGAGTAGTTCACAGAGGTCCTATGAACTTGTACGATAAATCAAAAGCACTTTCACAATTCAATTACCGGTATTGTAAATCAGACATTTATATTCACCCTCATCAACATGGAAAATCACCAACGGGTTTCGAAAGGCTGGACCAGGTGCGCTCAAGTGAGAGCGTCAACGAAGAGCCTGAAGTGAGTGACGAGATCCTGAGGCTGTTCAATTCGGACACTGAAGAAGAGGACTTTGATGGTTTCAGTGCGCAGGAAGAAGATGAAGAAGGCGATCAATGACTTTTGACCTGGTAGATATTGGAATACTGGAATGTTGTTTGTGCACTGTTCAGTAAAAAAGCTTTAACAACGAAATTTGTGTGTTACTGATAACGTACGTATATTTAAAGGTATCTGTGTTACAGGCACTGTTCGAAAAAAAGCATTTGAAATATGCGTTTGTTTATATTACCATTAAGTTAAAGGTTAAAAAATCCTCACGTGTTAATATCTTTCTGTGTAAATATCTCATATTACAAAGTGGGACACTCACGGATTAAAATCCGGTGCGGCTTGTACAAGTATAAAATTGGTTTTCTTTCTAAAATTAGAGCATGGGGCTTTTAATCAGGTGCGCTCTGCAGTCTGGAATTTACGCTACTTTAAATCTTTACAACCGTTCAGGACGTCACATAAAAAAACTGAAAATTACCTAGAAGCAGCCGTCGCGCACGGAGGTTTGTTCCCAACACAACTATTATTATTAAATTAATAATTATTTTGATAGTATAAAGGAATCATGAGTTGAAGAGGCCAACGTGCCTTTGCATTAGTGACACATTTGCCCATCAAAAATAGGTTGCACATATATTGAATTACATTTTATTCATAAAAGCATTTTCACTTACAGATGGAGCCCTTATAGCAATATGAGTGCAGTCTATAGCTCTGATTACATTCAGAAATCGGCTCAACACTGTAAATGAGAGTCACAGTTTAGGGTAGAACTTTTTATAGGTGAGCAACATACCGATGAGGCCGACCCCTAGGCTGGCATGCCCGGCTCAGGGATGACTGTTAAATACTCGACCTGTCAGTCAGTTCCCTCTGAAAAGCTCCGGTTGAAAGGATTGCAACGTAGTGGGAACTGGAACCGGCACCGGAGACTCACGGTTCCTCCTGGTTTCCCTCTTTAACACTGAGGCAGCTCGAGCTCCAAAATAGTCGCCCTGGGTAATCTAAACTGGCTGATCAGCCATGAGCCAAAGCTCATGTGCCAGCAGATCAGTACGATCTCTGAAAAAAACGCTTTCTCCAACTTCTTCCATTGGCCATGTCCTCCAGCTGTGCCAAAGCTGCCATCGTTCCACAATAACGCACAACTTTATGCAGCTATTTATGGACATGTGTGATTGTCTCCAGCTTGTCCACCATAGGAATAATCAAACCTGACATGTTTGGAATTAATCTGCTGATCCGACAACGTTTTCTTTTTCAGTGAGAATGAAAGTACCCCTTAAATGCTTCACATTCATTTTATGCTCCTCAGCGCACAGACCACTGAGCATTTCCATCTACTGGTGACAGAAACAGAGGAAGTTTTACAGTTTCCATCCGACTGAGGTTGTTTCCATTATGCCTTTGCTCATACAGAGACCGTTGTCCAATCAAAGAACTCCATGTGACCACAGAGAAGAACATGAGAGTTGGTCCCATCCAGGCGGGATGGTCTTACCTCTGCACACAGCTGGAAATAAACCATCACAATGCTGATCTGAGAGCAGGACACCACCAGGATGATGAATACCAGGAACAGAAAGCCAAAGAGGTAATAAAACTGATTCTCCCAGATGGCCTGTAGGTGGTGACACACACATTGATGAGGATGTTAGAGTGTGTAGATCTAACCATCACCATCATTTCTTAATGTAGGAGGAACGTCCTTACAATTGATGATCTGAGCTAAGATACACTGTGACTTACACTGAAAATGAAGAAGAGCTCGATAAACATGGCACCAAACGGTAAGATCCCAGCCATGAGGATTCTGGGAGGTGGAGGAGGAAAAACATACCTTTAGTTCACAAGTTCAAACACACTGTAAACCTTTAAATGTGAACAATAGACGTACATGTGGACCACACTTACCCTACAAACTTGTTCATGTACCAGCGCTGCTCTGGAACCTGTCTGGGAATCTGGTTGGTGCGCACTGGGTTATCATAAGGCTGTTTACGGAAGCCAAAGTAATAACCTAGGTAGACCAAAGGCATGGAGATGCCGAACCACATGCACAGCAGGGCCAGCATAGTGGTGAAAGGAACCTGCAACACAGACCAAACATCAAGAAAATGAGATGAGCAAAAACCTCCCCTATAATCCATGACCATGCATTTCTTTTGGACTGTACCTCAGCTTAATCACTCACACACCTAGATATAACAGAGCTATTTTATTATTAAACTAGAATTAATAAGAGCACATAGCCTTGAGAAGGTAAAAGTCAGTGTTTCTGTGCATCCTTCTTGCGCTTCTGCCCTCACTAGACATTCACTGAACATCATCAAATTATATTTCTGGAAATATGTGTGGGAATTTCATGCATTGTATGTCTGCAGGATGCCATTGTGAACAACACCTGGAATCCTCTGCTGAAATGTCAGCTCTAGATTAACAAAGTAGCAGACTACTAGTAATCTTACAGGTGTATGCAAAAATACTACTTGAACAATAATAATAAAGAAAAAATAATAATTCTCAATTTTTTATGGCATCCTGAAACAACTATACTGATCAGCGAGTTTTAATTTAATGATCATCTTCGTCAGATGAAGTAAGTGTCAACTAGCTGCATGGCCCCTGGTATGAAGCTGGCTTAGACCTGACACCTTTGAACGCGTGTTCAAGGCTCTTATTTTGAGGTAAGGCAGGAAGTGGTCATTGCCTTTTCACTTCACAGATTTGGTCAAGAAAGAGTTAATGTCGGGCTGGCTGACAACACTTGGTCACATAAACACAGAGGAAGCCTCCAACACTGAATGACAACTGAATCGTTTGTCTGGCAGCATAATGAGTCAACGCCAATGGTTTTGAATATGAATAATTTATAAACACTGTAAGAATAATCATTTGCCACCAACGATGCTGAAGTTGGCTTCTACTTCAGAACTTCCTATCTGCACTAATCCTGACTGGATTTGATCATTTCTATCTTGTCTGGTCAAACCTGAACTTCTTAATCCCTCATTTAGAATAAATTCTTTAAAACACACTATGGATTTCTAAGACCTTTATTTTATTTGAGAAATAATCAAAAGTCATTTTTTGCATTAAGATTACCTTCGATTAGACAAGCATGAAAACGGCAACAGATGGTCTAGTCAAACTCAGACAGAAATATTCTACACCGATTACAGTTTTAGGTTTAGTAGCATTTACTCCAGATCTGTAACCAGTCGAAATCATTTCTGGTTGTATTTAAACTCACCGCTCCTGAGGAGTGTTCACCCCAAATGAAACAGTTCAGAACGAAGCAGATTCCAAACACCACTGCAGGGTACAAAGTGGCCGTCTAGAAGACAAACAAATTAAATACAGACTCGATCGCCTACAATCCTTAAGCAAAGCAAAGTTGGTTTCATGGTTTGAGATCAGTGAACTAAGCTGTGTTTCCATTTTGCACTCATTCACTATACAAAGTATTCAGCTGAGCTGCTGCTGCCAACATGTTTTTCTTCTACAGATGATCCACTTGGCCCTGTCTTCCAGTGTTTAACCCTGTCTCTCCTAGACATAGCTACTGGCTGAGCTTCTACTGTGACTAAATGCATGTGTTCTCTTTCATCGTCTAGACTTGAAAACTGGCTCAGAGTTGATCTACTTAGCTGTATTTCTATCCTAGATGAAGCCACTCAAGAAATTGCTGATGTCATTTACTCTTTCCTCTTTTTAAACATAGAAACTCCTCTCCACTGTCGCTACATGCATGCTCAGTATGAGGGATTGCTGCAAAGTCAACGCCAGTGACTGTCCACTGTCTCTACATGTTCATCCAGGAGGAGTGAATGCTGCAAGTCACTGACTGGATGCAATCTGTTGGGTTTCCTTAGATAGAAAAACTTTTAAACCAATTTAAATAAACTAAATCTGACTGCACTGCTTGACAGTTAGGTACATACATTCTAATTGATCCTGACTGATTTGAATTTACTGTTTTGTAATGTGCCTTGAGACGACGTGTTGTAAATTGGCGCTATAGAAATAAACCGAATAAAGGCTTGTGGGCAATAAATCTATAAAATGTGTCTCAGTGAACAGAGTTACTGAAACACATGAACTTTGCATCAACATTCAAATTTATTGAATATGACTATATGTTTCTGCGTTTTGTTAGCTCTCACAATGAAGCAGTGCTTCATAAAAATGAGGTGAATATACAGCTAGACATAGCAAACCAACAACAATCCCAGCAGGACACACAGGAATGCTGTACATACCTCAACTGAGATGATAAACTGAGAAATGCAGAAAGGACATCCGCCTCCATAGAACTGACAACAACTCTGAGATTTCTTGAAACATTTGTATCCAACTTATACAGACTTGGCTTTAACTATCCTCCAATCTTCCACTAATTATGAATCTATGTTACCAAGAACAAGCTGTTAAATATGTCTGGACTAATCAATTTTCACACCTCAACATCTTCAACATGGTTAGACTCAACCTTTAAACATAGCTCCAGTGCAGACTTTAAGCTTTTAGTTCTATTCTACATGTTCATTTGAGGCACCTTACAGTTGAACATTTAGAGAATAACTGTGAAACTGAGCTGTAGACGCTACTCATCCTGATTCTTTTGCTACACAGCTGCGGACCTTAGACTGCAGTGCAAAGTTTTTTGCACTATATGACTGGTTTTTAGTGCACTGCAATTCAAACTGCACTACAGAGAGACAGGCTTCCTAGTGAAAGAGAGGATCAATTGAATATAGTACAGACATAAAAACACCAAGGACTGACTCACACAAAACGCTCCTTTCCTCCACCGATGGCCCTTTAGTGTGCGGTAGAGTCTGCCAGCAAAATAACCCCCAAATACACTGAAGGAAAAACATCCAGAAGTCAGAGTGATTCCCATTAGCCTCCCATTGCCTGTAGAAAGCCCCAGGCTTTAAAAACCCCAGGGAGCGTTTCAATATAAATGAACCTGGGTAATTTTACTTTCCTGGGGCTTTACTTTCACAGGTAAATGGTCCTTGTCTGGATATGGTGTTTTCAGCTTTCCCTGTGATTTGTTAAAGGGGCAGAGCTGTGTGCAGCAAGGCTTGTCACCAGCAGCTTCAGTAATGGTGGAGGGTACTATACAAAATAATCATTTTTATACCATTAATTTGTCACAAATTGTAGTTTTAGAATGTTTTTAAGCGAGAAAGTAACCTTATAACTTATTCAAGATTCCATCCAGTCCCAGTCCAACCAGGCTTCCCAGTACTTCCAGACTGATTATCACTTTTTCTTTTATTCTAATAAATAAACAAATATTTTACAAAAATATTTTCTATAGTTACCTGATATGAGTTTACCTGATGATAATAAAAGAAAATAGTCAGTGTTTAGTAGTTATTGTAAATGAATCATGTAGTTGTAAAGCAACAACTGGCCAGATGCAGGTTGCTAAAAAATTTAATGTAAAATAACAATTTAAACTTTTCCTGCTTATGGATTCAGACCAACTTAAGGAATAATGAGAGGAATTAATGAACTATATAACTCTAAAGCTGCTCATTATCCGTTATTTATCAGTTCAAACTATTTATTAGCTTAAAATCATAAGGCTCATTTAAATAAACGGTCTGTGGCCTCTCTAGGCAATGAAAAAAAGAACATTCACAATTCCCTGGGATTCCTTTTACCTGGGTAAAACCAATCCTGGGGCTTTCTGTGGAAAAATGGGCTACTGAAAGAAATGTTCAATTCTGTGAGGATTTAAAACAACTATTAAGGCCCTTACCCCATAAACATGAAGAGGAAACATGACGTAGTCATCAAGGCTCCTCTGCTAGATGGAGACAACATGCCCAACATGGCAACAACTGCAACACAAAAAACAAACAGGAGTAAGCTGAGGAGAGGTCCCACCGAGGTAAAACTGATCCGGTTTTACCTCAGATCCCCACCATGGTATAAGTGGTTTTTATTTCAAAAGGAAATAAAAAGGCCCTAGTTGCAACAGGGATAAAATATCAAAGCAGGTTAAATAAAAAAGCAAGGGAAAAAAGTACCAGTATTAAGTTTATGCAAAACATCAATAGTTACAAAGTTGAGCTTTATTTTCCAAGACCTCTGCTGTTCAGCCCGACACACTGGATAAAAAAAGTATTCACCCCCTTGGCTTTTTACCCGTTTTGCTACATTCCAACCTGTAATATAAATATTTATGATCTTATTTTATGTGATGGATCAGCACAACTCAGTCTAAGTTGGTGAAGTGAAATGGAAAAAAAAAAATAGAAAAAGAATTGATGATAAAGAACAACCTAGAAACTGGCATGTGTACATGTATCCGTCCCCTTTGGTTTGAAGCCCCCTGAAATGTTCTGGTGCAACCAGTTCCCTTCAAAAGTCACATAATTAATCAAATTTAGTATAGTACGTAGTCATTTTTTTTTGCTTATGTTAGACATAATAAAGAAGCACGTTGGCCCCATGAAAACATTTGTTTAACCCCATTTTAAATCACGAGGAAGGAGAATTTGTGTAAATTGCATGGATTTGTAGAGCAAAGAGGACAAAAGCCAAACTCACAGATGACAATGAGGATCATGCAGAAAAGCTGGATCCCTGAGCCCAGCAGAGAGCTGAGGATCATGGGGTAGTGAGGCGGTCTGAAGACATCGCCATGGACATTCTTCCATCCTGACTCCTCCATGGTGTCCTCCTGGTTAGAAAGGAGAAAATGCTGCTTAAAAAAGGATGAGAAGTACTTACCAGGTCTTAGGTACAATAAAATATATTAATTCAGAATGAAAAAATCTTAAAGACAAAAACAATTTCTTAAGTCAAACACTCAGTTTTGTGTTTTCTTACAACGTCGTCCTCTCTGTTGTAGTTAGCAATGTCCTTCCGCAAGGTTCTAATGATGATCATACTCAGAATCCCTGAAAGACAAAAGGCAATGAAGGAGAAATGTTTATATGTTGCTAGAACCTGACTGAGATGTAGCTAATCCTCAGACCACAACCTGGCTCGTCGCCACCCTGTGTATAAAGCCCTTGTATACGGAGAACCAGCTGTGAGACACACACTGAAGAGATGGTCTGAGGAGACTGAAGAAACTGAGGGACTGTTCCAGCTCCACTGTGTGGAAAGAGCTCTGTAGACTGCATCCCAGGCTACATTAACTTCTGTGTGGACAGCAGTGTGGCCCTCAAGAAGGCACAGTGTTTCTCCAATAAAAAGCCCCTGATCAACCCTGAAATAAAGGCTCTCCTCAAGAAGAAGACGACAGCCTTTAGATCAGGAAACAAGATGATGAAAGCTATACCAAAGGAACTGAGAAGGAAAATCAGGGATAGAACTAAATATCTACAGGGTGTAGATAAAGGACCAGCTGCAGCAGAAGAACAACAGTGGGGTTTGGAAGAGCCTAAAACCAATTTCAGGTCACAGCCACAGTCTCAGCCACAACCAGACTGGGGTGCCGTTTTGGGGTAAAAATATTGGAGCAGGGACCGAATCTGGTCCATTTTTTCTGTGATGGGCCTTGGCAGCATGGTCAAAGAATCCAGGGCCATGTTTTTAATAATTTTACCTTTGTGTATATCTGTATGATTTCCCCACCACGGGACAATAGCGGAGATTTCTTTTCTATTCTAGAAAGACACACTCTTGTTATTTGGCATTTAGAATTACAAGACAACAAAACACTTAGACTATATGTAAAGAGGACATAATCCACAGTTATAACAAACTCACTTCTACCTCATTAACGGATATTTTAATGAAAGCATAATGAAGTGCCAGTAAACAAGTAAAGCATATTTAATATTTTGTTTTCATGAAAAATGATCTGTACCAATGACAATGTTCCTGATTGCTAAGCTTCCCTTCTCTTATGGTTGTGGCAGCTCCACACGTCAACTCATATAGTTACGGTGCCTTGCAAAAAGCATTCAAGCCAGTGGAACATTTAGAAATGTCAGGTTACAACCACAACAACATATTTTACTGGCACTTTATGTGACAGACCAACACGAAGTAGAGGCAAATTTGGGAAGTGAAAAAAAACTTGTTTTTTTTACAAAAATAAATGTGAGCATTTCCAGAGCAACCGATTGTCTTCGGATGACTATTAGTAAATAGAGTCCACCTGTGAGTCATTTCATCTAATTTGGGTCCCCATCTAACTGATTTGTTTGATGTACATCCAGCTGTTCTGTGGCCTCAGAGGTTTGTTGGAGAACATCAGTGAACAAACAGCAGAACACAGCAGACGGATGAAGAAGAAAGTTTTGGAGAAATCTCAAACGATATCCCAAGCTTTAAACATCTCACTGAGCTCTAGGACTGGGCGATATATTCAGTATATCCAGATTCAGAGATATATGAAATGAAATGATCACCAATATAAAACTTACACTTCCATAGGAGCCTTTATCCATCCGCATCCAACTCCCTGGGAGCTTAGCTTTCTCCAAATGCCCTTGAATGCATCACTCAACTCTTATTGTTAATACCATTGACAAACAGTAAGTTAATTTGCTGCCCTGTAAAAGGTTTTATTCTGATTTCTGCATAGGTTCTTCAGGTTGCTCCCTTAGGTCAACTAGCCAATCTAAACTGCCCCCGAGTGTGTGTGGAAGGTTGTTTGTCCTGTGTTTCTCCGTGTTGCCCTGTGATGGACTGGTGACCTGTTAAGGTGGTATGACTACTTCTGCAAATGGCTATAGAAACAAGGGTTTCTTTTCAGCACTCTTCATTAGCTCCCAGTATATTTAAGATACATTTAAAGGTATTGTTAGGCTAAACAATAATTAATGACCTTTTGCTTTTAGCTGAGAAAGGAGAATCGTCTTAAATCCTAATTGACCAGCTCTCTAAAACTCAATTTGCATTAGGTCGCGTCAGTTAAATGAGAGTCTATCACAGGATAACCAGGTGCTGTTTTGTTCATTGGAGACATCCCGATGAGGAAAACAGTCAGTTTCTGTTTATTTAAAAGTATTATAGACGTACCAGACAGGAAAAAGACGACCACCACAGAGTTAACGATGGAGAACCAGTGAATTTGGACGTCGCTCATGGTCAGGTATGTGTCCCAGCGAGATGCCCACTTAACCTCGCTCTCCTGTGCAAAAGACAAGATGCTCAGTGACTCAAATTGATAAAAAACAAACTTAAACTTGAACAATAGATAGATTAATCACGGACCTTGCTTGCTATCAAAAGGTAATCAAAATCAACATGCAACAAAGTGGGGTCTGAACTTAACCATGGCCTAACTGTCTGAGAAGATGTCTCTGATTAATAAATAACTGACATCATTTTTAAGACTTTTTTTTGCAAATGGTGTCATTTATTGTACAGTAATCAGGCAGGGAAGAGGGTGGAGAGAGAAAGAGAAGACATGCAGCAAATGACCCGAGACCAGGAATCGAACTGAGGACAACTGCGTTGAGGACTAGAGCCTCTGCACGTGGCGCGCACGCTCTACCAACTGAGCCAACAGCGCCCCCTACTCTAACAGATGTAAGCAAGATTAACCTGGTTCCATCATCACCGCATCCACCAGAATCAGCAGGAAAAAAATCTGTTGATTCAAAAATCTGAGTTAATTAATAGATTCAGGAGGTCAGCTGAGCTCATGTTTTTGGTATTTAGTTTTGTTGATCCTCAAACTGACTAACTGAAACAACTCTGTCTCATGACGCTGCACATATAAACATGAATGACAAGGACTCTTTTTTTACCTGGATACCAACTAAAATATTAAACTACAGTACTTTATGTTTTTCAGCTTAGACTATTTTTGCCAAACAGAATATTTTCTAAGTATTTAAAAGTATCACAACTTTTGTTAGTTTTTACTTTTTATGACTCCAGCAGATATACAAGTCCAGAGCTTTGGATAGTTCACTAACAGGTCTAACTTTTGATTAGGAAGTGTTTCATTTTACTGACCTTCCAGGTGACCGAATAGGTGAAAAGAATCTCGTTATCTTTCGTTGGGTCAATCTCCAGTGGGGCGGAACCACTGGCTTCGGGCAAAGTGCAAGTTTTATCTGTTTCAGCAGCCTTCAGATCTAAATGTTAAAAACAAAAATCAAAGCAACAGATGACTTTCTAATTCACACAAATTCATTTCACTAACATTGTTAGCATTAAGCTCAGGTTTGACACATCAACAAAGCTTGGGCAACACTAATGTTAATACCAACCTTCCACTTTGACACTTTGAGGTACAACCTCAAAACGCACCACTCTGTAGTTGTGAGTCTCCCCCTCTTCTACTTTCTCCCTGTGGAAGTACAGGATGAAGGACAAGTGGTTGTGCAGATAAAACTGTAAAAAGGAAAAAAAACAACAAAAAGATTTAATTAGTGTCTCCCCCTAACCTCTGTTTTATGTTACTATAAACTGGAAACCCCATTGAAGCAGTGGTGTTTGATGCTAAATCGCACTAAGAAGAGATCCTCTGTGGGGTGTAGTTTGATGTTTCAGTATGAGATGTGTTCACCTGTTGCATGTTCAGATGGCATACATGGGCTAATTTGTCTTAGCGCAAACATGTGTTTATGTTACTGATTATATGGAGCCTTTAATCCCTTAGATGGGGGCAGAAACATGCCAGAAAACTTGAACACCCTTGAGCCAAAATGGCCACAAGCTTCGTTTCATTCAACTGGTCTATGCTCTCTCCAGATCAAATCATATCCACTGAGTGTCGGATCATGTGATAGAAGGCCAACCTACTTTTACGCATACAGGTCTGGCATTCAGCCTAAAGCTACAGAAATTCAACCAATGAAATTCCTCTTATAGCCATGCAGGCTTTAAAAAACATGAGCATAAAACATGTTTCTTTCTGCACCGTCACTGTGTAATTGCACAGATAGAATTACGGGATGAGTTTTGGAGTGTTTTACCAAACAAATCATGCTGAAATGCTTTGTAGAAAGTAGCTAAACCCCTGCGACAGCGACTCTTCAGAGAAGGACTGGTCAAAACCGGACCGCTTATTGTTTGGTGATTAGGTAGACAAAGACTTAGAAGGTCGTCGACCAGTAAGTGGAAACTTTTATGTGAAGCTACACTTTTTTAATATGTTGTTTAGCTTTCAAATATCGTTTTAAAATGAGAAACTAATTATGCATGGAGAGAAGGTTTTGAGTTTACCAGTGCATGCGCGATGGAGAGGTGATTTGCTGTGCAAAGTGGTATAAGACATTCTCCTACCACTTTTAGTTTGTCACACGACTGTATGTCGAAGGATTCAGTCATTAAAGCATTTTTAAGTTCATATATCCAAGTGTTTTCAAAAGTAGTCAAATGTAGATGCCAAATGGCTGCTACCGAAAAAGCCTGGACATACCCACAAAAAAACTCTCCTACTGACAAAAAGTTACTCACCATTTGGCTTTCGAGTGAAATTTCAGGATGTACCTAAAATGCACTATAAGCTTTACATATGAACTTATTGTGGCCTTCTCTAAACCTTTGAATACACATGTCCAAATGTTCAATGCATCAGTTTTTCCACAACCTGCTGTTCTCTAACAAGGCGCTTAACAGCAAAATTCACAACAGGTGTTTGATCTATGAATGCACCAATACATTTCCTGGCTCAATCAGAAATGTTTTTTAAACAGTCCTCCTCATCATGCTGTTCACATTTTGACATCATGAGACCAAGAAAACACCTAACAGCTGATCAACAGAACCTCGCCATTGTTCTCAGATGGAAGTGGCCACTATGCTTAGAGTGTTACAGAGTGTCATCAGCAGGTTGCAGCAGAGATACAAAGAGACTGGACAGAAAGGCATGGAGGTGGCTGCCGAACTATGTTGGTAACATCGAGGAGAGTGCTATACATCACCCACTGTTGTCACCAGACAAGCCTTTAGTGGTGATGGTGTTACAGTGTGGGCAGGTGTTTCTGTTCAGTACAGAACTGCCATACACTGGTACAAACAAGCCCATACTACCTGAATAACAATTTACTAATGCAGTCATTGTGCCCCTACATGACCAACACACATCTAATTTCATCTTCATGGACAACAATGTCCAGCTCATCAAGGTCGCCTCATTGGGGAAAGGCTGGGGTGCCTCAAATGGAGTGACCTGCACTTTCTCCAGACCTGAATCCCATAGAGAACCTATGGGATCAGCAGTCACCATTTAGAGGCCCAGAACTCTGTACCCCAGAACCTCAATGACCTGAGGGTCATTCTTCAAGAAAATTGCGATGCCATGCCTCAGCAGATAATAAGCCGACTTGTGAACAGCATGAGACGTCGTTGTCAAGCTGAAACTGATACTCAAGGTCACATTATTAAGACGTTGACATTGTTTGTTGTGGTATACCCACCGCTGTTGTTGGCTTGTTTCAACAGATTGTTTGAGATGAGAAAATTACTATGGCCTGCTTCTATCTAAATACCCTACTTTCATAATATATTACTGTAGCGTTAGTTTTTGATGTTTTACAAAAATTTAACCCGAAAGCCAAGTATTACTAACATTTGTTTATTTATTAAGAGGATTCACTTTTTGAATTGAACAGCAGAAAAACAATGTATTTTTTGTGATATTCTAATTCATTTGTTGAGTGATGAGGCAAAAGCTACTTTTGAAAAGGCGAGTGTCAAGTCTACCTTGTTGTTGTCAACGAAGCCAAGTCTGTAACCATGTTCAAACTGAACATCTTTATCAGCGACCTTCTTTTGCTCCTCATCCACTCCTGTTTCTCTGTTGGGGTAAAACTCCAACCTAGTGGCAACTGGAAGGTTGTCTGCAATACTGAAATAACACACATCAAGTCAAGGCCTCAGTTCATTTTGGTTTGAATGTTGGTAAATGGCCTGCACTATAGCACTTTATCAAGTCCTCAGAGACTCCAAAGCGCTTTAAAATACAATCAGTCATCCACCCTTTCATTCACACACTGAACTGTCCCCAGAGAATGTTAAAATAAACTTGCAAGGAAACAGCACAGAGAAATTAAGCCAATTGGAATATATAAGCAAGAATTATTTTTGAAACAGCTTTATATTAGACTCTAAATGAGGTAAAGAGAAGGACTCCTCACAGATGAACATAATACTCCTCCTGGATTCGTTCAGCCATCAGCCTACTCTCCTCCAGGTTCAGCTTCTTCTTGCCACACATCAGCTCACATTTTTTGTCCTCATTCATCTTTACGCCGTAAAGCGTATTCACAATACGATCTCCGCGCAAGACCTCACCTAAACACATAAAGCATAAGAACAAAAAGTAAAAGTAAAATTAAAGAGCTAAAAGGTAAAAACGACATATTTTACATGTTTTCTCCTTTTAAATGAGTTCATCTTAGTGAGTGGAAACAGTAAAACGATGAGACAATGTATATATCACCAGAAACCCATCAGCTGTGGGGATAGTTCAGATTTTTTTGCAGTGGGATTCTGTTAAATTATGAGCAGTCACTATCTTCCCCACAATAGATAACTTTCTTACTGTTCACTTTGAGCTTTTAACTGGAAATCTCATAGTTTCTCTATCAAAATAAAGACTGCAGAGTTATCTAGTGCAGTTGGGATAATGACTGGCTAGAGCACGATGGCCATTTTTAAATGAACAATCCAGTTTCTAATATAGCATCTGTTTCAATACAGACTAAAAGAACAAACACCGAATAGACTTTGGTGATATAGAATGAAATTTATTTTTGAAAAATGTGGCCCCACATATGGTCTGATAAGCTACATGTATCTTCAGTCCTATCAAGTTGAAAAGCATATCATTATGACTGTTATTGTAATTTCCTGTTCTTCAGTAAAACATATCAATTGCTTAATTCCCAGCCATCATGACTCTTATGCCTGGTTCACACAGCAAGATAATTATGCCGATCTTTGACCCGATCTTCCCCTTCTGACAATCTTAAGGACGCCCCGATTATCGCAATGGCTCTAAAGATAATATTATAGGATATTCCTGTTGTGTGTGGTGTGTTAAGAGTGATCTAGTCTGCTCGGAAGGATGCTGGGACCGCTCAAACCTCAAATCGGAGACAGTCAAAATGTTGGATCGTCTTGGCCCGATATCCTAGCCTGTGGAGTGTTCCGAGTACAAACGAGCATGCAGGCTGTTGAATGTGACGTATAGCCAATCAGAAAGTGAGGTGACGGAAACAATTAAAAAATAATTAAAAAACATTTTATTAATCCTAAAGGGAAATTAAATGTTGTTGTAGCTCATATCGTACAGGTTTCCTTAAAGAGCTGAACATGGAGGGGAGTCCAAAATACAGAAGACAAAACACCTGCACCAGAAATCTGTGCATGTTATTTCAACTGTAACCAACTAGGAAAGCCCAATGAAATATCAGAACAGAAAACAATCTAAACAGTGTGTAACAACATTTCCTGAGAAAAAAAAAACTCCTCCATATCACAGAGTAGCAAGTAGAGCCCCTGCTTGTGCTGTCTCCACTCTTTAACCAACGCCTTTTCTATTTGTAATTATTTTTCTCTGTTAAAATTAGTCCACAAACTATCGCCATAGCTTCTTCCTTGTCGGCCATGTTTACTCTGAACTAATGTTCAATCTCGAGAGGTTTTGCGAGATTTTCCGGCCAACATCTGAATGTTTGTGAGTGAAATCTGTTTGTGTGTGGTGTGTTGTGCTTGCCCTGTGGCAGGACACCACACACTGTAGGGCCAACCCTGTTTTATCTATGATTTTTTTTTTTTAATCGTCATGTGTGGGGTCTCTCAGGTTTTAAAAGTCAGCCGACAATTTTAAAAGTGTGCCGTGTGAACCAGGCATAACAACCCCACTCCAAAAACTGAACTAAATCCTTTATGCAGCCACAGTGACCTTTAGAGCAGTCACCATCAATGGTGCACACACATGGGTCCTCAATGTTTTACAGGTTTTCCTACTTCAACACCCCTGAACAGATGTACTGTTACACCCTTATTGTTGAATTAATTGAATGGCACGGTAATTACACCAATTAAATCAGGTGTGCTGTAACAGGGGAACATCTAAATGTTCATTAAAAAAAAACACTGAAATACTTGTGAGCAAAGCTCCCCTCCGCCCCATTAAAGGAGATTCTGCATCTGCTCTGCATTAGTCTATAGCGGTGGTTCTGTCGCGCTGCATTTTCTGGACAAAAACGCGAGGCTGTTCTTTTGAAAAAATATACATAATATAGGTATTAAACAGTTCACTTTAGAACTGGAATTATTGTTTTACTTGTTGTTATTGCAAGACATACAAAAACAAATGGTCAAGTAATATTCTTTTATTAAAGTATGGAACAATTCAGTGCTTAACCAAACCCATAAATTCATCTAAGTCATAGAAAACTGTGTCTTTGTTTAAACATGAACATATTAGACATTTAAAAACAAGCAGAGAAATAAAACAAGATCCCCACCACCGTCTGCAGCCCACTTACCCAGGTTTTCAGCCTTGTATAAAACAGACTCGGGCTTACAGAAAGGCAGGGAATAGTATTCATATGGAAGCTGTGTCCGGGAGCTGGTCAGCTTCACTGCCTGGAAAACAACTCAGATTTAGACAACATTGGCTCAAGCAAAACCACACAGAGGCAACTGGGCCTGCAACAAACAGGAACATTTAGAAGTAACAAGTAGCTAATGAGTGCTGAATTAACAAAATAAAAACCCTTTTTTGTTTTTTGATTGTTGTTTTATTTTAGTTTTTTTAAGATATGAGGATATTTGAAATTACTCACATTTCATTATGTTTTGGAGGGAAATGGGGGGAAATAAACCGTTTCCAAACCAAAACTAGCCAGTTACCTGTCAGCTTGTTTCTCCCTCATTAAAAAGAAAGATGAAAAGTAAAAGTTAAAATGTTGCTGCTGGTTTCCAGCCTTTTGTGTTTGTGAATCCAGAAGACACCAGTTTCTGTGCTTTTGGTGACTTTTAACGCAGAAGATGTTTTCTACTGTGTCTCTCATATCTGTTGACAATTCAGTTTAAATAATTTCTCTTCTAAAAGTGGCCAGTAGAAAAATCAACTGCTCAACCTAATTACAATTCTTAAAACCATAAATAATACATCATGGTCATTAAAACTCATAAAATTGGAGTTTTATATAACCTGAAGTAAATTTTTCTAAAGAATGTCACAATAAAAGAGTCAACCATGTTTACTCCTACCATCAGAAACTGAATTGCTCAGACTGAATCTGTATTTGTGTGATCTGAGATGAAATACATTGGTTTAAAAATAAATTACACTAAATCAAAACCGAATTTAAGGGTTTGAAACTGAATTCATTTGCTTTGAAAATGTATTTTGTTGTATTAAAAATTCAGTGTAAAAATACTTTCAGTTCTATTGTTCAACTTCTGTTCCCAACCTCAGTTTTTTGTGTCACACATCTGGGTCCTTGAAGCCACAGAGTAATCAAACACAGAATTATCAGTTTATGTTTCACATAAAAACCTCCTTTACAGCATTCTAAAGTGAAAAGTAAATCGGTGAATCTGTGTTTGATCAACACTTAGATTAAAACACAGGAACTTTATGCAACATCAAACCAAATGCTTCTTGTAAAAGGTTTTGAAAACCTGAAATAATTTACTTGAATTCTATTCTTACCTTAATTTCTACCTGAGCGCCCTCATGGAAGTCCTGAGGAGCAACCCCAGGAACATAGAAAGCCTGGACCACAGGAAGCAAGGCCAACAGCAGCACGGCCCACCATGTCTCCTGAAACACACATCAGTATTGATTCAACCTCCTCATGTTATTACAAAATACTTTGCATATTGAGGAGAATAAAATTTATGATGTTTATGACGGAGGACAGTCTTGTCTATGATTGTGCTTTGAAGGCTAAGAAATAATTTAGAGAAAGGTTTCTAAATCTTTTAGGTCCAGACCAACCCAAAACTGAATAACAAGACTAACTCTACTATTATGGCACCAGAAACATATTTGAATACACTCTGCTCAAAAAAAATAAAGGGAACACTTAAACAACACAATATAACTCCAAGTAAATCAAACTTCTGTGAAATCAAACTGTCCACTTAGGAAGCAACACTGATTGACCATCAATTTCACTGCTTTTTGGGGAAAAAGGGGAAAAGACAAGGGGGGGAAATTTTTGGCGACTAGCAAGACACACTCAATAAAGGAGGGGGTTTTCTGCAGGTGGGGACCACGAGACCATTTTCCCAAAATACCTATGCTTTCTGGCTGATGGTTTGGTCACTTTTGAATGTTGGTGGTGCTTTCACACTCGTGGTAGCATGAAAAGGGGACTCTAAAAACCCACACAAGTGGCTCAGGTAGTGCAGCTCATCCAGGATGGCACATCAATCCAAAGCTGTGGCAAGAAGTTTGCTGTGTCTGTCAACGTAGTGCCCCAACCCTTTGGAGGTGCTGACCAGGAGACAGGCCAGTACCCCGGGAGACGTGGAGGAGGCCGTAGGAGGGAAAACAACCCAGCAGCAGGACCGCTACCTTCCGCCTTTGGGGCAAGGGGAAAAAAGGAGGACACTGCCAGACCCCTCCCAAAAGGGACCCCCCGCAGGCCACAAATGTCCCAGGGTGTCTGCAAAAAGGGTTTTAAAACCCCGGGACTCCATGAGGGGTTGGGGAATGGGGGGGCCCCGAGGGTCCAAAAAATGGGGGGTTGTGCTCAAAACCCCAAAACCCGGGGCAGGGACGCTTGGCATTTGCCAAAAAGAACCCCCAGGTTTGGGCAAATTTAAACCACTGGTGCCCCTGGGCTCTTAAACAGATGAAAGCAGGTTCACACTGGGGCACATGTGACAAAACGGGGGACAGAGCTGGAGAAAACCCTTTGGAGACGATCGCGCCTGCTACACCCTTTTAAAGCATGCCCGGGTTTTTGGCATTGGGCCCAGAAAGGGTGTGGGGGTGGCTTTTTCTTTTGGAGGGCCGCATGGTTTCACCATGTGTTTGCCAGAGGTAGCCTGGGCCTTTAGGTACCAAAGGTTGAGATCCTCGGACCCCTTGTGAGACCATATGCTGGTGGGGTTTGGCCCTGGGTTCCCCAAAACCCGGGAAACCAATGCAGACCTCATGTGGCGGGGAGTGTGCCCGGGCATTTCCCCCTTGCAAGATAAAGGGACATTGAAGCTATGGCCCGGGGCCCGTCCCTTTCCCCCATCCCCTGAATCCATTAAAGAAACCCCTGGGACATCATGTCTCCCCTCCATCCCCCAAAACGCCCCACGTTGCACCACAGACAAATCCAGGAGGGGGCGGATGCTTTAGTTCCAGGTTGGGGGGAGATCCCTCAGGAGACCTTTCCCCCCCGCTCATCAGGAGCAGGGCCCAGGTGTTGAAAGGGGGGGTCTTTAAAAGGCACGTGGAGGCCACACAAAAATACTGAGCCTCTTTTTTGACTTGTTTTAAGGACGTTACATAAAAATTTTGGGAATCAGCCCTGTAGTGTGTTTTTTTTACTTTAATCTTGTGGGGGACTCCAAATCCCGGGGCCCCCTATTGGGTTTAAAAAAATTTTTATTTCCCCTTTATGATTTTTGTGTGATTTTTTTTGTCAACAAAATTCAACTTTGTACAGAAAAAAGTATTGAATGAGAATATTTTTATTCATTCAGATTTAGGAGTTTATTTTAGTGTTCCCCCTTTTTTTTTTTGAGGTGTCCCCATAAAAGGGGTTTGGGCCAAAATTTTTAAAAAAAAAAAAAAATGAAAAAACCCTGGGTTTGACCACAATTTAATTTTTTTTCATGGTGTAGGGGGCCCCCCTTTTCAGTTTCATTTTTCCAAACCCCCGTATTGGGTTTGAAAAAATAATTTTTATATATGTGGTTTTTAATATTATTTTTTTTGTATAATATATATATATGTGTATATATATATGTGTATATATATATATATATTGTTATAATATATATATAAAAATAATTTTAAATTAAAATTTTATATATTTTGGGGGGAAAATTTTAAATATATATATAAATAATTTTTATAAAATAATTTTTTATTAAAAATATATATAAAACACACACATACACCAAAAAACATTTAAATTTTCTTTCTTATCTGACTCTAATGAAGTAAACCATATTTTTTTAATGTTTTCTTCCGTTTGTGATGTTGGTGAACAGCAGTGTAAGTCAGTATTGTGTCTAAATCTTCTGCACTAAGTATTGTCCATGCATTGCAACAGACTGACAATAAAATTTTTGTTATTTAAAAAACAAATTGTTGCTTAATGACATAAAACTACTACGTAGACGACAACAGTATCGCTCGCAATACTTTTGCGTTCCCACACAATAGTCTTTGTGTTATCTTGCAATACTTTGTGGGAGACCCCCGTTTTTGAGATTTATTGAGTTTTATTTTGAAATCGGCGTTTAAATAAAAAGGATCTTCAATCGACTTAAAAGACAGTTTTTTTTTAAAAAACCCCCCCTGCTTTCAAACTACTGAACTCTGGAAAGATAATACTGCACAAAAACCAAATCTGTGACACTTTAAAATTTTTTATTTTCTGCTGCAATGATGTGTACTTTTTTTGCACGGACAATTTTTTTTTTTTATTTATTTGAACGGTTTTTCTTAAACCTAATCGGGATTTTTGACTGCGTGTTTAAAACCGGCATATGACAAATAAACCATACCAATGTCATATTTGTTTGTTTGTTTGTGAGCAGTTTTTATTTTGTGGGGCTTTTTCCAAAAAGGCACAGGCTTTCTCAAGGTGTTTAAAAAAACTTTTTTTGGGGGCGAACGCAAAAGTATTGCTGGGGGACGCAAAAGAAAAAAAAATTCCCCCATGTCCCATCACGGTGTCCGTACATTATAAAATCATTACAGAGAGTTGTTAAAAGAAAAAGCAAAACAAATATAACGGTTGCACACATAAGGGTCTTTAGCAGATTTGATATTTCACAATAAAGCAGCTGATAATTTCATGTTAAATTAAAATCTTTTCTCCTCTGTGACACTAATACAAAAACATTGAGTCGAGCCTCCACTAAGATCTGACTCATTTCTTACAGGCGGGGAGACATGAAACAAACACTGCTGCTCAGACTGCAGTGGACTGGGAGACAGTACTCTTCTTTTCATCAGAAAGCGGACAACGGTTTGAGCTCATCAGTAGCACAACAGACTACCATCTCTAGGGTTTACAGAGAATGGTCCGAAAAAGAGAAAATATCCAGTGAGCGGCAGATCTGTGGGCACAAATGCCTTGTTGATGCCAGAGGTCAGAGGAGAATGGCCAGACTGGTTGGAGCTGATAGAAAGGAAAGTAACTCAAATAACAACTCGTTACAACCAAGGCATGCAGAAGAGCATCTCTGAACGCACAACACGTCAAACCTTGAGGCGGATGGGCTACAGCAGCAGAAGACCACACCGGGTGCCCCCTTTCCCTTTAGCTAAGAAAAGGAACTGAGGCTACAATTCGTACAGCCTCACCAAAAAATTGGGGACAATAGAAGATTGGGGAAAAACGTTGTCTGGTCTGACGAGTCTCGATTTTTGCTGCAAAAATTGGATGGTAAAGGGTCAGAATTTTGCGTCATAAACATGAAAAACCATGGATCCATCCTGCCTTGTATCAAAGGTTTCAGGCTGGTGGTGGTGGTGTAATGGTGTGGAGGATATTTTTTTGGCCCCCAAAATTTGGGCCCCTTTAGTACCAATTTAACATTTAGTTAACGCCACAGCCTACCTGAGTATTGTTGTTGCCATGTTCATCCCTTTATGACCACAGTGTACCCATCTTTGATGGTTCTTCCAGCGGATAACGCAACCCATGTCATAAACACGAATCTTCTCAGACTGGTTTTGAACATGACAATTTGAGTTCACTGTACTCAAATACCTCCACAGTCACCAGATCCAATCCAATAGACAACCTTTTGGGATCGGGTGGAAAGGGAGATTCGCATCATGGATGCTGCCGACAAAATCTGCAGCATCTGTGTGATGCCCCAAAATGTTCAATTTGGACCAAACTCTCTGGGGAATATTACCAAATACCCTTTTTTTTTAAAAATATTGTTACGAAGGATTAAGGCAGTTCTGAAGGCAAAAGGGGGTCCAACCCAGTACTAGCGAGGTGTACCTAGTAAAGTGGCCGATGAGTGTATATAGTATCCCAGCGCCCCTGGGGACTGCCATAATATGCTGCAGGTTCTTTAATAGAGCTAAAGGTTTTTAATCCAACTGAAAATTAATGAATAAATAAGTTTATTCCCTTTTATGCATCACATAATGTGTCTGTTTTCTAATTAAAAATGTTTAAAAAATATGAATAAAAAGAAAAAGTAAATAAGGACGATCATTTTACATGCTGTTTGTTGATGCAGTTTTGAACTGAAAAGGGCAGTTTCTAGTTTGAATGAATTTAATGAGGGACTGATTAGTTTATCTCTACTTCAGACTACAGATGAACTCAGTGTCAGAATCTTAAGCCAAATAAAAAATGGAAATCGCTCAGTTTAAAAAGGTAAACAACACAACTCCGGCAACAAGAGAAAAAAAATGGACAGAATGTGATGTTTAAATTATACCGAAACTGCTTTGGAAAATCATCAGCATGTCTATATTTTTCATTCTCTAATATCGCTCCATCAGCTACTCCTTGCCTATCCTAAGCCAGAGGTCAGCAACCTTTGAGCCCAAAGGGCAATTTTTGCCCTCACTGCTACTACATAACATTTGTCTTCAGCTGCAACGCCTAGACAGTCCTTTAAAAAAAGTTTCTAAGATTTTCTAAATACCTACCATATAAAACCTGTTTTATGGTTCAACAACCACTTCTGTTCTATTTTAGGTTATTTAGGTTATTTATGAAATTTATGACCTGATGACAAAAAACATTCAGTGTACCCTTAGTGTCATTCAGTTGTGGAAGTTCTTTGCATATATTACATGAAAGCCCTTTTGGCCATTATTAGTAAGAGTCACTAAGGAGAGCATAAAGAGCCACATCTGGCTCCGGAGCTGCAGGATGGAGACCCTTGTCCAAAGCTTTACACTGCTACAGGCTAAGGCTAAATGGAGGACACAATGAAAACCTTTTCTCAGTCTCCCATCTCTAGTGTGCCAAATCTCTGCTGATTGATTATTTGTAGTTATTGTTTCCATAAGCATTACATTCCCTTTTTTCTTTCCATAAAAAGAACACCTGGGCCAGTACTGTCATCTTAGTGTGCATTTCTTTGATATCTCTTCAGTCAATAACCAGTTGAGGTTCATACTGAGCCTGGTTCTGCTGTAGGTTTCCTCCTGTTACAAAGGAGCGGTTGTTCTTTACTGCCGCCCTGTGCTAGCTCAGAATGCAGGATTGCAGTAAAGCAAAGATTAGATGAAATGCAACCTGATGCATTCCCCAAGCTTCCTAGATTTTATTACAACTGCACAGTACAAGATCAAATCGAACTGTGTAGATTGTGCGTCTCATGTATCTCTGTGTTGTCCTGTGATAGCCTCGCAATCTGTTTGGGATGCCCCCTTCTTCTCTCCCCCCAACTGACTGTTAGAGAACAGGCATGTATGGAAAACAGAGGAATGGACACACTGATAGGCTGCATGACTGAATTTGAATCAGACTGTATTATACAGAACTTCCCCAAGGTCGACTAAATTCAGTACATTTAGGCGGTAGATAACTACGAATGAGTTTGATATGTTTTGGCCTCAAACTTGACTTGGGATTAACTTAGTTGTGAAATAGCACCAAAAAAATAAATGGAATGGGACTTCCTTGGAAAGCAAAAAACAGGTTAATCTTAATCTAGTCACCAATACTGATGTAAAACACAGCAACATAGTCCAATTAAGACAAAAACAATATTGTAATGGACTAAATGTTGATTTAAGTATATCTAATCCACCTTTCAAGACTGAAAAGTCTAAATCACTGAGATTTTATACAAATATTCTATATTAAAAAGGAAAAATTGTAAATGTTGGTTTCTTTTCAGTTTAGTTTATCTTTATGTGATCCTTGCTATGCCTCAACATCACAACGTTTAGTTAGCAACTGTATAATCAATAACACAGTGAATTGTGATAGAATGGATATGTAACACGTTTAATGACATACAGGGTGCCAACATAGTAAAATGGCAAATAGTTTAACTTTCGTTTCTGTGGATACAATGTTAAACTTAATTCTCTAGTGTCATGCTAACACCTCAGTCATAATAACCACAGCTACAACCCCAGACCCTAACTAACGCTTCCAGACGTAAGTATTGAAGCTAAAGGCCAATGTCCTTCTTTCTCTTAGCTCTGCGGGTGTGACAGCCCACACTAACTGCCGAGCCCGAGGTCTCTGATCCGTGTATCCGCACTAATTTATAATTCAAACTAATTTTTAGAATCATTTTAACAGCCACAGCTGAGTGACATCCAAGCTAGCTAACGTTTGCAGGCTAACTTAGTTAGCAACATTCCAAACATTCAAACAATAAACTGTAGTGAATGTATGTCTACATTAAGATGCTATACCCTGGCTCAGTTAATTTACTCTGTCACAATTATATCGCAGTGTCTTACTTATTTTAGGGGTAACGAGTAGGCAACATCTATATAGAGTAAAGAGTTCATTTTGCCACTTACCATAGCTTCGGCCGCCATTTTGATTACGTGTCACTAGTGACGTTCCGGAAGCTACCACGGCGTTTCTGCTTTTGTGAAAAATAACAGATGAAAAAAGAAA